>CAOJCS016392529.1:0-7500 GCA_948332485.1 Euphorbia guentheri
CGGCTACCACAATAGTGTACTCCATTGCCCCTCTTTCCTGTAAAGTAGTCACTACCTGAGCCACAGAAGACGCTTTTTGCCCAATAGCTACATAAACACATATTACATTTTGTCCTTGTTGATTGAGAATTGTATCTGTAGCTACTGCTGTTTTACCGGTCTGTCTGTCCCCAATAATTAATTCTCGCTGACCACGTCCTATAGGGATCATCGAATCAATAGCAATAAGTCCTGTTTGAAGGGGCTCGTATACGGAACGTCTCGAAATAATACCTGGAGCGGGAGATTCAATTAACCGAGACTCAGAAGCTGAAATTTCACCCCGACCGTCAATAGGTTTAGCCAGGGCATTTATAACACGACCCAAATAAGCCTCACTCACCGGTATCTGAGCAATTCTTCCTGTTGCTTTTACGGAACTTCCCTCTTGTATCATTAAACCGTCACCCATTAATACAACACCGACATTATTTGATTCCAAATTCAGAGCAATGCCTATTGTACCCTCTTCAAATTCTACTAATTCACCTGCCATTACTTCGTCAAGACCATAAATACGAGCGATGCCGTCGCCTACTTGAAGTACGGTACCAGTATTTACAATCTTTACTTCTCTATTATATTGCTAAATACGTTCGCGGATAATATTACTAATCTCGTCGGCTCGAATGGTTACCATGAATATTTCTTCATTTTTTTTTTTTTCAAAAAAAAAAAATAATGCCTACAATAGAAGGACTAATCCGTTATTTCTTTTATCGTTCCAAATATTCCAAGATTAGCATTGATGGTACGTAAATGTAACTCGTCGGTCAAGCAACTATTCAGAGTTCCTAGAGCTCCCTGTAAGGCTTGTCGGAAAACCCGTTGTCGGACTTGATTAATCGTTCTTTGTTGTTCAAAATGAATGGTTTCATTTTTATAATTTTCTAATTGTTCCAAAGTCTTATAAGTTGAATTAATCAAATTCCATTTTTCTCTTTCTATCTCAGAGTATCCATTCATTCGAAACTGATCTGCTTCTATTTCCACTTTCCGTAAGCGGGCTCGGGCTTTTTCCAGTTGCTCAACGGCCCCCTCGCGTAGTTCTTCTGAATTTCGAATAGTATCCAAAATCCTTTGTTTTCGATTATCTAATAAATCGGTTAATGAAAGTAGATTATCTTTCCATTCATTGCAAAACTTCCATGATCCCTTCCCGAACCAAACATGAATCTTTCGATTCATTTGGCTCTCACGCTCAATTCTTATGGGGGAATTCCCATAGCTTTTTTGACTGAAATGAGCCTATCCTCTCTTCTCTATTCATATCAAAATGGATATTCCAAAAAAAATATCGAAATTAATCACTAATCCAAGTCCAAGACCGGAATATTCATATTCGGAGGACTCTTCTGACCAAACAAGTAATTGTCAGTAAAGTTGTTTCTTTTTTTCTTCAAATCCAAAGAATTTACTTTAATGTCCAGGTTATCGACTCAACATTGGATAAGAATGAGTGAAATACCCATTTTTCAAAAAATTTCAAAAAATGGGTTCAAATCTTTTTTCGACATGAGTGTTCTATACCGAAAAAAATTTCCAACTATTCATTTTGAACCTGTTTTTTTTTTTGTTTTTGTATTAAAATAATAGTAGAAAGAGTACCTTGCTGCATCTAGACTTTAAACCAACCGTTTAGCTTTAACCATATTAATAGTCCCGCATTATTGGTTGATAGAGAATCAAAGTATATTTACCTTACCCATGAATCACGAATTGCTATAGTTCTTAAAGATGATTTCTTAATTTATTCAGAAGTAATTCGCAGGATCATGCACCCTTTCCTTTCTAGTTAAAACGAAAAAAGCGCAGCTGGTTCAATCCAGCCGATTCTTGAAATAAACAACTCGCACACACCCCCTTTCCAAAAAAAATCAATACACCAAGGACTACACTTAGATTTATTGGATTTGTTGCTAAAATATCGGTATTAAATCCGAAACTCCCGGCGGATGGCCAGTGACCCAAAGAAACGAAAGAATCGGTTACATTTTTCATAGGATCTCCTCTTTTCTTGTCGACTATAAGACAGACTAATTATCTAATTCTATACTAATTATCTAATTCTATATATTTTATATTATTATTCTATATATTTCTAAATATTTCTAATATTTAGATTTTCATATTTTCGTTTTCGATTTATATATATTATATGATTTATATATATATATTTTCTTTTTTATTTTATAGGATTAAACTTAAACAAAAGGATTCGCAAATAAAAGTGCTAATGCTACAACTAGTCCATAAATTGTTAAAGCTTCCATAAAAGCCAGACTAAGCAATAAAGTACCTCGTATTTTTCCCTCCGCCTCGGGTTGTCTTGCGATACCCTCTACAGCCTGGCCTGCGGCAGTACCTTGACCAACCCCAGGTCCAATAGAAGCAAGCCCAACGGCCAAACCGGCAGCAATAACGGAAGCGGCAGAAATCAATGGATTCATGATAAGTTCCTCGCACCAAAATAAAATAAAGAAATGGTTAATGATACAATCAACCAATAAATTATGACTTAATTATTCAGCCCATCAATAAGATTTTCATCCAGTCGAAGTAACAAAGAACTCCGAATTGAAGTAATAATATTATTGAATCATCAGAACGCCTTTGATATCTATTTTTGAGTTCCTATCCACAAAGTTTTTGTGAATTCATACAACTTTTTTGTTTTTCCATTTCTTTCTTTGTTACGAATCATTTTTTGAATTCGAACTCTTCGTTTTTTTTTCTTGATTTAATCTCTTTATTCAATATTCAATTCACAGTTACAAACGAAAAGGAAGGACTTTTATTGGAATCCCTATCTAAATCTCCAGTAGTCGGGCGGATTAGATATATTTTTTAACTCATATATAACTAGTTAATACTTAATATTACATATACTTAATACTTAATATTACATATACACGTCCCTTTCCATAACGTAAACCAACTATTCCTATCTTAGATTCAATCGGATTCTAAAATCCGTTTTTGAAACATTCACAAAAAGAAAGTTAGCTTATAGCCATTATATATATTACATACACCTAGTTTGATTCCACTCTCCTAAACAATCCATTTTTTCTGAATCTCATTTTTTGTAAATTCTTCTCTTCCTTATCATTATAAAGAGAATATTCATTAGAAGAAGGTATAAATGATCCAAACGAATTCTAGGAAAAAGATCTTTGAGATCTCTTTCCTTTTTTTTACAATTCCCCAATATCGTAATCTTTTTTTGACTATTCCTTTAGATCGTATAGACCTTTTTGTCTATTTCTATTTATGTGTATATTTATGTTCACTAAGGAGAAGTAGATTATCTTGAACAAGGCATAGATTGCCTTACACTAAGCTAAAAAAGACTATTTAGAAAATCAAATTAGTCAATGATGCCCCTCCATGGATTCGCCTATATAAGCCGCAGCTAAAGTTGCAAAAATAAGAGCTTGAATACCACTTGTAAATAATCCAAGGAACATGACAGGTATAGGAACCACTAAAGGTACTAAAGAAACAAGAACAACAACTACTAATTCATCTGCTAATATATTTCCGAAAAGTCGAAAGCTAAGTGATAAAGGTTTTGTGAAATCTTCTAAAATGTTAATGGGTAAAAGGATTGGAGTTGGTTGAATGTATTTACTGAAATAACCTAATCCTTTTTTGCTAAGGCCCGCATAAAAATAGGCTATTGACGTAAGTAAAGCTAAAGCAACGGTAGTATTTATATCATTCGTAGGTGCGGCTAACTCCCCCTGAGGTAACTGTATGATCTTCCAAGGTAAAAGCGCCCCCGCCCAATTAGAAACAAAAATAAATAGAAACATAGTTCCAATAAAGGGGACCCACGGGCCATATTCCTCTCCAATCTGAGTTTTGCTCACATCTCGAATGAATTCAAGGACGTATTCGAAGAAATTCTGACCTCCAGTTGGAATGGTTTGTGGATTCCGAACAGCTACAATGGCTGAACCTAATAAGATAGCAATTACAACCCAAGAAGTAATAAGCACTTGGGCATGGACTTGGAAACCTCCTATTTTCCAATAGAAATGCTGGCCTACTTCCACACCGGATATATCATATAACTCCTTTAGTGTTAGTGTGTTGATGGAACATGATAGAACATTCATATTGCCCTCTGAAAGAAAGAAAACTTTAAAAGGAATTATTTTGATTCAACCATCTTTTTTTTCGACTTGTCCACTTAAATTGTATATTTTAGATACCAACAATCACATAATATACCCAGTTATTTTATCTCTTTTGTACGATTCAGGAATAGTAACCGATTCCATAAATCTATGGAGTTCACAAAAAAATTTAGTTATCTTATTTAATCTATCTTATTATTAATCAGGGATTTCGTATATAGCTAGAACGACCCTCACAAATTGCAAATACTAATTTATTAAGAATTAATCGGATTGAAGCTATAGCGTCATCATTCGTTGGAATTGAAATATCTGCGAGATCCGGGTCACAGTTTGTATCAATTAAACAAATTGTTGGAATTCCCAAAGTCATACATTCCCGAAGAGCCGTATATTCTTCTTGCTGATCAACGATTATTACAATATCGGGTAACCCCGTCATATATTTAATCCCGCCCAGATATGTTTGCAAGTGAGCTAACTGTCTCTTCAATCGAGCCGCATCTCCTTTCGGAAGACGGTTGAGTCTACCTGTCTTTTGTTCCATTCTCAAGTCCCTGAACTTTTGAAGTCTAGTTTCTGTAGTGGACCAATTCGTTAAAATACCGCCGAGCCATTTTTTATTAACATAATGACACCGAGCCCTTATTGCAGCCCGCGCTACTGAATCCGCTGCTTTATTTTTGGTACCAACAATTAAGAATTGCTTTCTCCTACTTGCTGCATCAAAAACTAAATCACAAGCTTCTGATAAAAAACGAGCAGTTCTAGTAAGATTTGTAATATGAATACCTTTACGCTTTGCAGAGATATAAGGTGCCATTCTCGGATTCCATTTTCTAGTACCATGACCAAAATGAACTCCTGCTTTCATCATCTCTTCAAAATTAATGTTCCAATATCGTCTTATCATTTCTCCCCACACTTCCTCTCTCTCTTTTTCTTTTTTTTTTCAAAGAAAAAAGAGAGACGGGGTACCCTGAAATAAATAATTGTTCCGACGGAACCTTCTCTTTTACCGGAGATTGGACGTTGATATACGATCCAAGCGATTAATTTCTTTCTATTCTTTACTTTCTTTATTACTATTAAGAAATCACATGTAACAAATCCAAATCACAAGACCGTGATTAATTAAAATAAAATAAATAAAATAAAAGGATGAATCCGCTCTTAGGAATCATTAAATCCTATAAATGATTGTTCTGATGTATCATAGAAATTTTTTGAAATGCAAGAATCAAATAACTCTCTGTGGTGGAATAAAATATCTCTAAATTCCCCCTCGAATAAATTCTTCTTTTTGGTTTTCAAAGGAATGTTCTTATGTTGCCTTGAGCCTTGCACTAATCCTTTGAATCCGGTACCAACGGGTATCATACCGCCTAGAACAACGTTTTCTTTCAGGCCTTTCAACCAATCGATACGACCGCGGAGAGCAGCTTTTGCTAAAACGCGAGTAGTTTCTTGAAAACTAGCCTCGGATATGAAACTTTGAGTATTCAGAGATGCTCGCGTTATTCCCAATAATATGGCCCCGTAACAGATGGCTTCTTCCAAAGCGCGTCCCGTTCGTTCCGCTCGCAACAATCCAATTAGTTCTCCGGGTGAAAAAACATTCGACATTCCGTCTTCTGAAACCAATACTTTTGATGTTATTTGACGTACAATAATTTCTATATGCCTATTATGGATCTGCACCCCTTGGGATCGATAAACCTTTTGGATCTTATTAACTAAAGAGATACGACTTTGCACTATAGTTAGCTCAGTACCAATCAAGAATCCCCAAGGAATTCCCAGAATTCTTGTTATACACTCGTTCCAACCCTCCACTCTTTTTTCTAGGTTTATTGATATTGAATCCATTGAACGCACTTCTAACACTTGTTCCACTTTTGGAAGACCCTGCGTTATATCACCAGATCTCGATTTTTCATATATAAATGTAACTAATGTATTTCCTTCGTAAAGGATTTCTCCATAATGGCCATGAACGGTTGCTCCTGGAGTGGCCAAATAAGGCTTAGCGGATCTTATTACTACAGAGTCAATGTGAACAATTATAACTTGACCCGATTTTAGATGTGGTCCGTTTTTGGCCATACATAAATTTTCACAAATAAACTGTCCCAGGCTAATTATTGTGAAGAAAGATTCACAATAATTATGATGGAGAAAATACCAATTCAAATTGAATGGATTCAAAAGGCTGTTACTGCATGGATCGGGATTAACAATTCTCCCGTTTTCATCCATTAAATAATATTTAAGTACTTGAAAAGTCTGTTTTAAATTGTCAAGTTTCGAATATTTAGTTACCGAGATCTGATTATGAGTTATTAATATTAAATTAAAATGGTAAAATAAAAAAAAATTCGCAATTTGAAGGGCTGTTCCTAAAGGGCCCAACGAATTTCTAATTGGAATTATAGGATCTCTTTTAATTGATTCTTTTATTCCATTGTGATGTTTTACATCGTTGAATGGATCCATTCGAAAACAATTAGATGATGACAAACTTATCAAAGATTGACATTCCTTATTTCTATTCAACAACGTACTAATAGTTCCTTGATTTTGTTTAAGTGATTGTTGAATCCTTGTCTTGGAATAAATGGGATAAAATGGATTAATATTGGTGCGATCTGACCCATTATTAGAGATCGGTTCTGAACCTGATGGATCATTCCTTTTTCTACCAATATATGAAATATGGGATTTCACTAGGTTGATTCTTAGGAAATCACGAATCAGACCATTTGTGCTTATTTCAACAAAAGAAGCGCGGGCCTCTTCGATAGAAGAACTTTTTTTGTCTTGGTCCCAATTCAACACTAAACAAGTACGAACTAATTGAATACTTGTGTCAGAAATTCCCCGAATGGGTTTACCAGTTCCATAAAGAATATAATTGACAACTCGAAGTTTCAGATTATCCTTTTCCTGCAATAGATCCTGGGGGAAAAGTGTTTCTAAATTTATACCGTTCGCTATCTCATATATGATTACTGGTCGAACCAAAACAAAATACTTTTTCTTGGTAGGTGTGATTCGTTGGATATAGATCCAATTTTTCACTTTTTTTGATTCCTTAGAATTTGTTTTTACCGTTCCTGGTGGTATTAAGATATCACTGTGTCGGGATATTTTATCTGTCTCTCCCGGAAAATGGATATCTCCAGAAAAGATTTTAAGTTCCATTTTTTTTTTTCTCTCCACTCGGACCAATCCGCCCACCCGACTTCTTGTATTTAAAGCGATTTGTGTATCTACTCCAATGATACTATTGTTCCGTACCATTAGGGAAGAAGAT
>CAOJCS016552710.1:0-13624 GCA_948332485.1 Euphorbia guentheri
AAATGCAGCAGTGATCTTATCTACGGAAGCAAACAAAGGACCAAGCGCAACAAACGAGTGAAAGACTTTCCACGAGAAGGCGACCACAGGGAGATCAACCGTTAAGGTTAACGAAGATATCCTCAACAGCGGATCTTTCTAGAGGAAAGTGTAAGCTGAATAGCAAGGAAATGCAAGCTTAATTGCTAGAAATTAGACAAAAATGAGTCAAAATGAGTAAGTCAATGATATTAAAGTTAGCCGGGGTAAGACTGATATGCCTTAGCCGTTAGCATGTTATTAAAGGAAAGGTAGTAACTCGAGTAATAATAATAATAACGAGAGGAAAGGAAGGAGATGTAGCTTACCCGAGGAAGACTCAAAAAAGACTTGGGTCGGATCCTTGCTTGCTTGCTTGTAAGCTGAGCTAGAGCATTCTTTCTTTCTATTTATTGCTTGCCTGGAATGAGAGAGAAGTCTATAACTAAATGAATGAACGAATAAGCTGAAGAGGCTGTGATACCATATAGTGAAGAGAGAGTGAAAGTTGGTTCCATTTCACTGCTAACCGCTTTCACTGCTTACCGCTTTCACAGCTAACCGCTTTCAGGGAAAAGGATCCGTAAGATTGAGTTTAGGCTTTAGTAGATAAGCAGGAAAGAAGTCTAAGTCAGCAGCCGTAAATCAGTCATTCGAAAGAGTAGTTACCTTAGAATCTCATCGATGGTCCTTTACAGGGAAAGTCAAGTCTTTTAGTTAGTTGTGCCGAACTTCTCCCATTCCAATACCCCTCTCTGGTGAATCCCTTACTTAGACAGCCAGGAAGTCATACCTGCTAGCTTCCTCTTTGCTTGACTAAAGAATGCATTCGTAGGACCAGTCTAATTAGACTTCGTTCCACTAAGAGAAGGCTACGAAAGATAAGACCACAAGAAGGCCAAAACCCAGATCTGCCAACTTCCTTGGATTCTCTTCTAAAACCCGCTGATTCCATTAATCTTCCTTACAGGGTAATCCCGACTTCACTCCGTCAGACGAAAGCAGAAGATTAAGAGCTTGAGGACTTAGTAAGAAGTAGTAGTGTTCTTTACAAGCAAGCGGGCTAAGAGGTAAAGCCCTGTCTTTATATAGCCGCAGGGAAGAGAGGAATGCGAAGGCTTTCACACCCTACGAGTGAGCAGGAAATACGATCTTTATACCTTTATACAGAGATAGGAAAGAAGTGTCTCAGATATGGCTTTCCAGCATATGATTTGATTCATATAAGAAGTAGAGCCGAAAAATGACATTGTCTTGCAAAGAACCTTTGGGGACCGGAAAGAAAAGCCGTCAGATTCTCCCTTAGCTTCTAACTGATCAACAGGATATGTAAGCCGGACTAAGACCGTGATCCGGTAACTTACTATTGAATCAGCTACTTGACCTTGCTTGGCTGACTCTCCAGATCTTCTAGCTGCAGTTTACAATTAAGATTTTATTGATACCAGTCCTTAAGCCTGGAAGAAGAAAGCAAAGTCTGATTCTTTCGCTTGGCTTAGTCTCCATCCTTCTGGTGAATAGCCCTCTTTATTAACTTAACTCGACCCGGAAATAAGTCCCAGAGGGCAGAGGTAAGTCGTTCAGGAAGATTAATGTCTTTTTGCCGTCTGACTAATGCCTTAAATAGAAGACGGACAAAAGAAAAGCCTTAGGCTCGGAAAGCGTCTGATCTGACTACACCCATTTCATCACTTACTAATCCCTTCGCTCCCAGTTAGACGCCCTACTCGATTGAGACTAGCCCCTCTGCCGAAGCAGCAAATCGGTCATCTTCTTTTGGTGCAATCCAGAAAAGAAGAGGTAACTAAGAAGAAATCCATGAGTTTGATTTCATTCTAAAAAGGAACTTCGGACAACTGTAACTTCTCTTCCAACTTCAGTCCGGACTCTAATGCAAGAACAATAGAAGAGTTCTTGCTTTCCTTGTTAACAATTTACCCGGTAACTGTACAAATCATACTACAATCAATTCTTTGCTAGCGGCTTGATTCACACAAAGAGAAAGAGTAAGCTATGACTTATCTCCTGGCTATGACTTAAGTCCTGCTTTCGTAACTCTAAATAGAAGAACTTTCAAAAAAAAGCTCATAGGACGGCATCACTTATTCACTTTCAACCCTAGCATAAGGTAGCCAAGGGTACTAGCTACAAGGCCAAAGAACCCCGCCTAAAAGAGCCTTGCAACGAGCTTAATCCGGAAGTCCTTCACCAGAAAGAAAATTTAGGGCCGAGGGGAATGTCTTCTAGTGAGGTACGTAGTCGCTTTAGCGAAGCTTATGGCTGGCTGCTGATCTATAGGCGGGGGAAATTCTTGGTGATTGACCCTCCTCGTGGAACACTTTATATATCGTCAGGAAGGTGAAGAGCTTAGGATCAGAAGGAAAGATCCCATCCTGTCTTTTAAGCAATGGTCTACGACTCCGCAGCGGAGAGAGATTTTTTCTATTTTCGTTTGTGTTCCGTGAGTCTATATTACCGTATCGGCATGTACAGCCCTACTTGGGGGCTTTTGGCATGGAAAGGGGGAATCATAGCCCGTTCAAGGTACTGCAAGAGGGGACAAAGTTAGGCAATAAAGCACACAGCAAGGTCCTGTCTTTCTTTACCTTTCCATCGTCCGGCTTCGGAATCATTCTCTTGGGTATCTATGAGATCGAGTATGGAGCACACCTGGTAATGTCTTTCGAAGGAAGCATGCCCTCAATACAGAAAGCAAGAGGTAAGAACAGAACAGGATAATGAACTAGAATAGGTGAATCATTGTCGTGTGAATGGGCGAGTCCTTGACCGTGGATTCTGTCCAGGGGAGCCAGACACAATCCCTCCGGATCAAAGTAAGTCAATACGAGGTCAGAGAAGAGACGAGAATTGACACATCGTGGTGTCATGTAGAAAAGAATGGATGTTTTAAGCTAAGTTTCGCCACCCATTTCTAAAAATAGAACCTCCGTACGCGAGCTTTGAGAAAAACAATTGGAGAGGGCTACACCAACATCTATATCTAATGGATCAACTCGTGCTTATGCGCCGGAAAGAAAATCTGGGTCAGCGATCACTATGCCTTCTTCTGCTTTGGTAAAAAAACGAATATCGTCTGGTCGGGCAAGTCATCGAGAACTCAGGAATAGCCTTTTGATTCTGTGGAAACTACTCTGTCCTCGTCCATCGCCCCAAAGTCTGCTCTCGGTCGGTCTCTAGTAATTAGGGATTGGATTTCCTATAGAGCGGAGCCCTAAAAAAAGTCAAGCTGAAAGAGCTTTGGCACTTATGAATAGTACACATTAAAAGGTACGTAGTCACTTGACCGAAGGGAAAGGGAGATTGATTCTACGATAGCAAGGGCGTAGGACGAACTTCTTGCTTTCATGAGTGAGAGACCAGACAACTACCCGGGCTAAGCCAAGAGTTCGGTGGGAAGGGGATATCTAAAAGAAAGATAAGCCAGAACTCCGGGAAGCTTTGGAAGCGAGCAAGCAACCCGGCAAAAGTCGATCGGAAGTTTCCTCTTTGACAAAGGGGAAGCAAGTAAGTTGTATAAGAGATGCTTTATCTTTGAAGCCGGAGAAGAGGAAGTCTGGTTGTCAATTACCACCCGACCGAGGAGAGCTAGAAAGAGATGAATTCCTCCTATTCGTTTGCTTTAGCCAAATGACAATGATTCCGCTTCTTCAAACCTCTACAGTCGAGTCGAGTACTTCGTTCCTCACACTGGTGGGTAACTAGGCTTGCATGCAGTTTTCTTGCTTGATTCAACCGCTCTAGAAATCCATTCCAATCTTGTCACTTGTCATTTTCCCGCAAGGGAATGAGCGCCCTTTCGATCTACAAATGATCGACTCCCTCAACCTAGTCTCAAGTCAATAGAGTTGAGCGATGGCATACCATCAATCCTACCATCCTATCTTATCTGAACTGAAATGAAAGCATACATAACATCGAAAGAGGAAGGAAAGACTAGACGATCGAGTCCACCTTAGTGTGGCCAGGGGAAGTGATGTTATAATCGAGACAGCTAGTGCATCTTTAGGAAGTACGGTACGTATGAGATCTTCAGCCGATGTGACTTGCCCTTTTCTTTTGCTCCTGTTGAATGACTTCATGACCTCACCCTAAAAGCAACTCTTCCCCCTCTACTGTGTTAGCTAACTTAGCAGGAGGGCCATCACCCGGTATGAAAAAAGAGAGGGGAAAGCTTGACTTCATCGTTTGCTCCCGGGATTCCAGATTTCATTCATTCTCGAATTATCTAAGCGAGTGTCGAAATCAACATTTGACTCAAACGGTCTACACTTCCTCCGCCTTTTCTCCTCGTTCGACTTACATGTGTTAAGCATATAGCTAAAGTAGCACTCTTTGAGTTCTCCAGTGATCATTGCCGGTAGAATCTGGATACCTATTTCGGAATAAGGTAATTTGACATCCTTCTTTCCCTCCGGAGTGAACTGTCCTAGTCAAAGTGCTACTTACTTGTCTCTTGGAGGATGTTTTGTAGAAATGTTGACGTAGAAGCCCCAGTACTCTTTCAGCCTTCCATTTCTGCTTCGGCTGCCTTTCTTCAATCAGATTCACAGCAGAGGAGATTCTCACTGCTAGCATGCAAGAACTCGACGAGGATGTCCTTCTATTGATCGGTTGAGTCGACAAGAGCTTTCCCAGAGATTCTCATAGATGGGATGATCCTAATATATATACCTCTTTCTCTAGTTGATCAACTATAAAAAAGTTTTTTCCGTAAGAGAGTTCACTAGTTGCCCCCACTGGGAATGAAACAGGCATCTGTAATATTAGTACTAGCGGCTTCTCCCGAGCCTTTTCACTAAACTTCGTAATTGCATCAATAAAATCAACCTGCTTGTCCCAATTATTCTCCACAAACCCCTGCCACTGCAGATGCGTCTCCCATGCAGCTAAGAATCTGAAAAACTCTCTTTACCTCCGATCTCTATCCCCTCGCTTTAAGTTAAGCGATTTTCTCAGGTGTGAGCAGATCCAATACCAAGACGAATGTGTGTGAAATGATAAACACATGCACTTTGCTGATCGATGCGCTGAATGGATCCGGTTCCGGTTTCAGATAGAGAGATAGAAGGTCTCAGGTCTATGTAGTTTTCTACCCCTTTTGTTTTGTTAAACCAGTTCCTGTACTTGTGAGACCTACTAGAATACAGAAGATAATGGGGTCAAGACTCTTCATTAGTGGTCTCTACTTTTCTCTCAGTTCAAGTCCAGTTATTGTCTTAATAGAAGAGTTGGTGAGACATAATCCATAAGATCAGGTTCTAACTCAGATAGGATAGGCTGGTTCATGCTTACCGAAGACAATCTATTCTACTTCCTTCTTTCGGACGTCATAAGCCGTTTTGTTTTTTTCTAAATAAACGGAGGAAGGAAGAGGCCCCAAGCATCAAATGGATTAGAGTTTGAGAAGAACTAAAAGCGGTTCGATGTTCTTAAGCAAAGAGTGCCTTAATCAGAATCAAGGGTATGCTATATATAAATGAGAGAGAGAGCAATGGGAAAGAAAAGGGATAATGCAGTCAATAATGACTTACTTATAGGTAAAGAGAGAATCTTCTTACCGAGTCGAATGAGATGTACCGATTGGAATCCTTACAGGGGGAAGACCGCAGGTCTGTACCTGCGCGACTCCAAGAAGGCATCTTTGAACATGCGGTTGCGGTAAAGACCCTAAATTGCAAAAAGTCCCTTAAACTTCTGACAGAGGTTCTACTTTGAGTCTTTTCTTTTCCTCTTTTTCAGTGGTTTGTGATTGATTGTACTTGTGATTCTTGGTTTATGTGGTGAATGTCTATGGTTTGAATGCTTATTGTTTGGATTGCTTTGCTTGATTGCGCGCGGCTCAGGGTAAGAAGGAGGTCATGACCTGCTTATCTGAGTGACTGGGATTTCATCACCCGGGTTCACTCCGTAGAGCCTGAAAGTACACCTTTGCACCCTTAACATTCGCGGCATTTTTCTTTTCTCGGTTTTCTAAAACTGAACGTAGTTCAAGGCCGGTACCAGGGTTAGCCCTTGCCGAAGCCTGTCTACAAGGCCCCCTTTACCGAAGGGATGGATACCCTTTTCGGAAAAAGCCCGGCTCGGGTGGACCAATGTAGCCGATTCTCGGCATCTCAGAAAGACTAACGCCCTTGTTGGCTACTTTGCTTTTGGTTCTTTCACTCGTAAATATGGAAGTTCCGTCGCTCCCTGGGGAGCTAATTGTTATTGAGTGAGTTGCCTTTTCGGTCAGTTTTGAATCCAGTGGCAGTTGTTGACTAGCCTAATAAGTTGAAGCCAAAGCCTCCGCATAACAAGGAGTTGCCCATTTATTCCTAAGTGCAATTTCTTTGTTTAGCTTTTTTTTTGAAAGCACTGGAGCATAACTTTTTACAGCAATCTTAGGAAAGCCACTAGGAATTCTGTTATGTTACACGGGCACCAGTGAAATGGTTGTGTTCGCGGATGAAAACACAGAAGGGGACAAGCATTATGACTTTAGGGGAGCCTCCAAGTTCTGCGCCCCCGGATTCTAAATGGCCTAAATGCCGATACATAGACCGGAGTTAGGAGAATGGAGTTCTTGAGAACAGAGGTGCTGTTGATGCCATTTCCGAGTCTTTAGCGAGCCTATCTATTTTCTCACTCGTCTAATCTCTCCAGTGTTACCAAGCAAACCAGACGAAACTCTGATCTTTCATTTCAAAGCATTTATCCAAGGCCGATATAAGATTACCGACTCCCCGGCCCCCTTTCGGTGCACGATTGGAGAGTACTATGGGCCCGCCGCTTTCTCAATCGAAAATGGTTTACTGTCAAGATTAGATGATTTTTTCTCTTCTAGAAGATGTTCTCTATCTATGTAATTTTTTTTTTTCAATCCAATTGCTCTGGAATAGCACGATCAAATCAAACGATAGGATAAATCCTTCTTATTGAACCCTAGGACAGTGAAGAGGTACGAAGTGACTCGACCATAGCCATAGAAGCAATGGTTGGATAAAATAGTTTCGTTAGAGGTGGGGATTCCTGCACGATCAAGATAAAGATAGTTGACCGCCGAACCAACCGAGAAGCCATCAACAACTCGTGATCGAATAGCTGTTCAATTGAGATCTCCCTCTTTTCGGAATGGGCGTGGGGCTATCCCACGGATAGAATCCCTACGGCTTGACAACATTTAACTCACTATTTCCATTTCCGATATGCCTCATCTAGTAGGTATGTTACATTGGGAAAGCTAAACAGTCTCTGATTTAGTCGTCTGGTACACCGATGAATGCGGAGGTCCATTGCATAATAATAAATCCTACAAATCTTACGAAAGCATATCCGTAGCTTGCTGTATTGAATTCAGTATTTATATTTAGTTGGTCTTATCTTGATAAAGAATACAACTCATGCCTGAAGGAGGCTCATTTAAATAGTGAACTCCTAATTTGGACAGTGCAAAGCTAGCAAGGAAATCAGCGCATCTATTGGCTTTAAGTAGATATGCTTGAGCTCAACTTCCCAGTCTCTTTTCAGTAGTCTACGAATATCGTGAATGAATCTGGAATTGCTATTAAGTCTTCGCACCTCTCTTTACCAGTCGAGCAGCTTTCGCTCCTCCTGACTTATAATCTTGATTACACATTGACTCTCACTCTCCAACTTGACCTTGCGGAAGCCTCTATCCCAAGCCAAAGACAGCGTGTAAAATATTTACCATAATTCCGCTTTAGTTATGCTACATTGGCCAATGTTCCTGCATGTACCAGGAATCCAATTCCCGTTCCGTTGGAGTCTCAGACCTCCAGTTCCTGCCAGACCACTAGAAGCCTTATCAAACAAGTGCTTTTATTAGTCATGTGTCGCCTCCACCATCTTTCCTTATTAGTGAGCAACTTCCCCTTTCAAAGAAAGCAAAGGAAAGTGTGAACTCGATAGGCTCCCCTCCATTGCCAAGCCAACTCCCATTTGTCATCATCTTGATCCCAGTATTCATGATATGATATACGAATTCATAAGCAGATCTAATCGTGAAAGCTCCATAGCTTAAGGGTCCCCAGTAACATTGTGGGGCACCATCATCAGGGAAGGGGGGGTTAATGCTAGCTATTTGAAGAAGAGTGGAGACCGGAAGCTAATTCTCAAAGAATCCATTGTCTATCTTGAGTAAGATAATCACACACATTCTTGCTAAGTTCTCTAAGCTCGGATTCATTGATATCTCTGAGAGCTGGATGCTTAAGATGGCCAAGGTCCCCAAGCCAGTCCAGTTATCTTCCCAAAAAAGTAAGCTTTTGTCATCCCCAGGTTCCCACATAATAATCATTTTCACTCCTATATCTTAGCCAAGCTATTCCACAGATGCGATCCCGGCTTCTTTTTAAAGTCAAAGTTACATCCATTCCTCCAACCGGCCCGAAGTACTCTGACCCAAAGCAGATCTGGTTTAGATACAATACCCTATTTTCATGAGGTTTCATTCCATATCTTTAAGACCACAACCATCATGCTGTAGTGGTTGACACATGAAATCCCACTTGATGAGGCTGATTTTCTTCGCCAAAATAAAGTATATTATCATTTTTTCCATTAGCTCTTGGATCGGGTCCTTTGCGACCATAGGGTCCAAGTCCTACGGACAACCTCAGGGTACAAGTGTGGGGAGCGAGCGACAGAGGAAAGGAGGGCACCCACCAAAAAAAGGCCAAAGAGAGGGAGCAGGTATACCGGTTTTCAAGTCCTTGAATTGCCCCCAAGCTACACAACCTTCGGGATCTCAAGCAAAAGGAGAGAGGTGAAACCCGACTTTGGGAAGTTAGCTCTTGTATGAGGACACCATATACATACGGCTTTCTTTCATCACTCCGGATAGAAAGAGTAGAAACATAAGGAAGAACTCTACCTACCAAGTCTACCAAGTAAGTACCGATATTTCCTTCCCATGTAGTTTCCCTTGTCAACGACTGAATTCTCTCAAGACTCCCAAGACCAAGGGTCGCATACAGACCATAAAGACCCCGCACCGCAGGGTCGGGCTTGACAAAGGACCAAGGTTTGAGAGTGGATTTCGGCATGGATCTCCGTTCCTTCGTTCGGTCCTCCCTCACTCCTTCCTTCCCTCCCAGTCGGGATATCGAGCACCATGGGAAAGTCCTTCGAGTCTATTATTTCTTTCACTCTTCGCTAATTGCAGGTGTAAAAAACTACTGGGATTATTCGCTTTCTTCATTCCCAGGGTTGTTTTCTCTTTGCAAGGGACCTAAATGCCAAGAGACTGGACCGGGTTGACTACAAAGTCTCCTCCGAGCCCGCCCGGCGATTTAGGGACTAGATATCCTCCGGAGAAGATCGACAACAACAATCAAGTGTTTCTCTGTGTCTTTAACTGTCCATAGGACCTTGAAAGAGGAAGAGATCAAAGTACTAGAGTTCTCTCTGTCCCTCGGAGCTTGAAATGGAGATTCTAACTGGTAGTACGACCTGGGGAGTCGTTGACTCTTGGGAAGAGGGTCTCATCGCCCGGAAAAGATGTTAGATAGCGTTGACGTATCTATCTGCAGTAGGACTTAAACAGTCGTCGAGGGCACTAGCGGCACCTACAGGTCCCTATTTGAATTCCGTTTTTCGTAAACCTTCCCCTCTTTCTTTCAATTAGAGTGTAGCCTCTAAAAAGTACTTGAACGGATTGCAGTACATTGAAGATGAAGCTAGATGCGCGTGAGACCCCTGGGATTGCCCCATATGCTTCCATCGGTTCAATTTCTCCATCTCCACTGGTGGGATCAAAGCAAGACCACTCTTGGGGGTCTGACCTGGCACCAAAAACATCCGGATGTTGATCTGGTCTATTCGATGGTCGGGGATTCTTAGGTGAGGTCACCGGTTCGGCCATTAGCAAGTACACCTCACCTCCTCTTTCTTCGTTTATCAGGTGGCTCCCTCCGTTTCCCTTTCGTTCCTCTTGCAAATCCCGTTGGTCGAGCCGTTCGAGCATCTTCAAACCTCTCGCTAGCAGTTTAGTCGAGTTCCTTCGTTTCTTCCCCAGTTGGTCGACTAACAACGTCCCTCTCCCGATGGTCGAGCAGCTTCGCGCCTTTGGTCGAGTGACTAATCCGTTCCTTGTGTTAATTGATCTCTTCTCCCGCCCCGTTGGAGCTCTTGGCCCTACCGTTAGGTAAAGGACTTGCTAACAGCCGGCATTCTTAGAATATTTCACTTGCCGATACTAGTTCCAGGGCCAGGGCAATAAGGGAAGCTCTTAAGAGAATGCTGAGGATGGATATACCTTCGAGCAAGAATTTTTTTCCTAGACAGGATCCGTGTGACCAACAGATGGGGAAAATGGAGAAAGCTCCAAAGATAAGACCCTCTTTCTTCGAGAATCTAGAGCCGAATCTTCGAGAAGCCACGAGAGGGGATAATAAAGCATTTGAGGCCTTTGTATATCGAGGGGAGAGTATTCAGAGTCTTGGTGGACAATGGAGCCGCGGTGAACATAACATCCTGCCACTAATAAGGGTAAGAATCCAAGTCTGAACCTTGATTCCTTCTGAGTCTGAACCTTGATTCCTTCTGAAGTCTCCGTCACCAGTTTTTCTCGTGGCTAAAACGAACATTCCAATGGATTTAACAGTGGGCAAGACCACCAAGCTTAGTGCTTTCTTTGTGGTGGCAAGCATGGTACTGCAACGTACAATGCCTTACTAGGCAGAGATCCACTCCTCGCTTCATCAATTCTTAGTGAATTGGAATGACAAGAACGAGATTTAGATGGGACAACGGACTCTTTGCGGTTCGGTTAACGCAAATCTGGCAGAAGCACAGTTTTCCCACAGGAACGTAGGACCCTTTATTTGAGGATACTGCAGCCAGATGCTGAAGGGAGACCAAGCCGAGCCAGCCCCATCATTACCGAGATTGACACACAAACTATAGAAAGGAAAGGAAGAGGCCGCCAGTAATCTCACTGTCTGGCCCAGATGACGAGAGCAATGATGAGTAAGCCTTTTATTTGACTCAGAAGTCACGGCCCAGATTTTTTCATTTTTCTCTTTGGAAATGAAAGCAGGGCTCCACAGCCTGGCC
Source organism: Euphorbia guentheri (assembly GCA_948332485.1). Taxonomy (NCBI): domain Eukaryota; kingdom Viridiplantae; phylum Streptophyta; class Magnoliopsida; order Malpighiales; family Euphorbiaceae; genus Euphorbia; species Euphorbia guentheri. Next base: position 11,095 of record CAOJCS016552710.1, read on the forward strand.
GCTACGGCGGACTCTACAGGCCAATAAGTTTGACTCTATTCCACCAGCACCTAATAAGATGGAAGATGCAATCACCTCCCCTCCCTAAAAAACAAGCGCGCCACATGTGATGCATCTGAGGTCTTATTGCATGGAATAAAGTGCGCCAGAGAACCCCACTTTCATAGCAGCATCCATTTACTGCACAACAGAAGAGGCAGCAAGGTTGCTCATCGTCTTCGAAAGAGGGAAGAGAGAAGTGAAAAAAGAAAAGATGTGATCAAACCACTTTCTCTTATATCCCGCTCAATTCCAAGTGCTTTCCTTGCTCCTGCTTTACCTATAAGCTAAGCTGTAATCTAGACTGAACTCATCAATCAATTTGTCTAAGTCTAAGTGAAGCATTGTTCTCGGGCATCCCCAGACCATATAAAGAAAATCTTGGATCCATTACATCACCCACCCAGGCCATTTGTAAATAAAAAATGAAGTAACATAGCTTGAATAACTGATTGAACTAGTGGACTCTGCCTGCTAAAGAAAGAAAGGGATTTACCCTTCCATCCTGAGCTGAGAGTTTAGCCCTGACTTTATCAGCCAAGCTTTGAAGATGTGTAGCTCTAAGACACCCTCTGAAGATAGGAACTCCAAGAGAAAAGCGAAAACCATAAGAGATTCAATTCCTCCTCACCCGACTTCTTTCGGAGTTCACTTTCCGGGATTCACAGCTTTAGTTAGGAGTGAACGAAGCCAAGTGGCTCAGTAGCCTTTCCTTGTCGATTGGGTCCTGGTTCTAGGGCGCCTTCACCAGATTGTGATCGACGGTTGAATGCTTTCTTCAAGTGGATCGACTGAGATAAAAGAAAAAATGCTTTCAGCAAGTTCTCCTCATTGAGGTCCCAGTCTTCTCACCAGCAATTCTTGGCGCCTTCACCTTCCGCTTATGACTTACATGATTGTGATATCCGGCCTTCTTCCTTCCGCTTTAGAAAAGCCTCAGGGAAAAAAATTCTCATCTTTCTGTAGCGAATTTTGTGCTTGCTAGTATATTTGCTTTCCTCTGACTTACAAGATTCGGAAGAGGGTTAAGATCCTTATGATAAGGAGTGGCAGGGGGTTTCTCGTGTAAAGCATGATAGTGCTTTCTGCCTTCTCTCTTCTTTACCTGATTCCTTACCAGTAATAGATCCCCAGCTTCCTTACTTGCCTTTTTCACTTCTTAGCCGTCGAAGCGTCCCGCTATTACTCATGAGAACTCGAGTAAAGGTAGGCCCGGTGCTCCTTCCCTTGCCCAGCCTAGCGGGGCTATCAGGTACTCTGAACCCTCAACCATTGTCCCAAGCCTCTAAGAAGCTGGGGGGTTTCCCTCTAAGTACAATTAAGTAACTAAAGCCTCTTTCGCTTTTTTATTTTACTCTTCCTTGCAGAAGTGAGTCTATTATTCTTCCGTAGCCCCCAGAGATTGTCCCGCAATCTCTTCCAAGGGTTTCACGTCGGTCCGATGAGAGATCACTTTTCTAAATTTCCCTCCTCGTTGATCGGAACCAATGCCAAATGTCCAGGGAGTCTCTCCCATGACCGGTGAGCTATCCAACCCATGCTGTCAAAAAAGAAAACCAGCCCCTCATCGGTAGCGGGTCTTTAGAGCGGATTCCTGAAGAATAAGAAGCAAGTAGTTGATCCCGGGTCGCGAAGAGGATAGATCTTTTAACAGCAGAAAGGGAAAAGACTGATCTGAGAACATATCCATAGTCTAAGTATAGTTACGGTTTAAGGTCTTATTCTTATCGTTCGTGTCCCTATCGTATCGTAGATCTCCCTTTGCTTTTCCAGGCTCCAGGCTAGAGAAAGGCTCTTCCATATCAGCAGCTATGCTAGCGGACTGAAAGAACTGACATTAGGTCGTGACCAGCTCCCGCTTCGACATATAACTTTTCCAATTGCAAAAGGTAGCCGGGCCTAGCTTGCAATAGATCCCATTGCTTATCCTGTGCAGTTTCCGATAAGATAGAGTTACAGGTTCCGGAGCCGGTCTATGTTTGGGATGGGGAATCGGACAGGAAACAAGAAAGAACTGTCAGGTGGATACATTGCCAGGCCAGTCTCCCATTCCAATAGCTGCTAGTAGACAGAATCCAGTCAAAGTCAGCTTTCTTTTAGCATGTCACTGGTAACCTTTTTGATAGGAGAGTTGCTAGTTTCTACTTTTTCTTTAGCGGATGAGAAGAAGGCCCCCTAGAAGAATATAGCCCTCAGTGCTAGGCCAGCTGTAGCTATTCAGATCTCTATTTCCTTGCCCGAGCATTCCATACATCACCATCGAATTCTCTGCACTGAATTTTCTCAGCTTCCAACTCTTTTTCAAGACTATTTGACTTCTTGGCAACGTTTTTTCAAGGATCACCGTACGGCTGTAAAACGCATCTTACGGTATCTGAAGGGTTCTCTTGGCCTCTTGAATTGGATTTTGACGTTCCTTAGTAAGGGAGAACCTTGGAACCCACAGGAAGGGGGAGAATAACTATTTCCGCTCTTGGAGTAAGCAGCCTAT
>CAOJCS016685847.1:0-10164 GCA_948332485.1 Euphorbia guentheri
TTATTGGCGCATACCACGGTGGGGTCTTCGACTGGGGTGAAGTCGTAACAAGGTAGCCGTAGGGGAACCTGTGGCTGGATTGAATCTTCATCCTTCGCGATGGAAATGCCCTCTTCCCCCAACCAACTAAGGGCAAGCACCTACTCCTAACAAAATGAAAAGCAGCGAGCTCCGCAACAAAAGCGAAGCGAGCCGCGCTAGTAGCGCGCATCTGTTTTTCAGCTGACTTCAAATCAAAGCTTGACTAATAGGGGCGTCAGCCTAAACCTAACCTAAGTTGGGAAAAGTGCTTTCTTTCTATGTTATTAGTAAAGCCTAAACGCCCTACAATCAAACTAAAGCGCTAACAAGCAACGCGCAACGGCTTTCGCGCAAGTTGCAACATCCGTTTCTTGTTCGAGCCCAAGCCTACGTTTGCTTAGTAAGTAAGCTTGAGCTGCGCGAAAGGTTGCTTTTCTAATTATGTAATACAAGGCGCGTTAGCCTATCTATAGTAAGGGGCCTTTTCTTGTCTTGCTGGGCTTGAATGCTTACCTTATTATTATGAAAAGGGGAAAGGGGCAACCAACATAGGGGGCTAGCTTGCTTCCACTGGCGGCGGGCGGGCGAAGGGTCTGCAAGAGGTAGCCGGGGGCGAGTCACAAAATCCAATAGTTCCATTTTCCTTCTTGTTCATCAATCGGGAATCAAGACAAACCGGGCACTACGGTAAGACGTGAAAACACCCGATCCCATTCCGACCTCGATATGTGGAATCGTCTTGCGCCATATGTACTGAGATTGTTCGGGAGACATGGTCCAAGCCCGGTAAAGAAATGCAAATTTCAAAGATGATGCGAGTGCTAGAAGCCTGCCTTACTTAGTTATAACGTAAGAAAGAAAGAGAAAGGAAGCTGTGGCTCTACCTCAGAATTGGACCTACGCGCAGAGAGTCGCTGATATGCTTGGAGATGATATGACCCTGGGAAATGTTTCTTCTGTATTGAACAACATCACTCAGTTGGGACTCGCGAGTAACGAGTTCCACCCAATCTTCAATTTATTGAATTTAACAGGTGGGGGGTTTGGTTAAGGTATCTATCTATATCCGACAAATCTGTTCGGAAACTGAGTTATTTTAAAGCCTCCTAGACTCAAAAAAAGAATAGAATAACCATATGGATTTACTGGTATCCCAGTACGTATTCTCCCTAGCATTAAGTTTCTCTATTGCACTTCTTGTCGCTTTTAGGGCCGGGCAAGCCAGAGACGTAAACGCCATTAATTTCGAGGAGAAAGTAAATGATTAAACAATAGCTACACTTAAAGAACAAATCGTTTCCAAGATAGAAATTCTTTTTAGAGTCTATAAAGATACTACTGGAGATGTGAACTTACCAACAGGAGTCAATCCCCAAGAGGTAGCCGAACGTGTTTTTTTTAGCGTCGACAACATTCACTGGCTAAACCAGATCTATTTAGAACTCGTCAATCAGGGCACGCAGAGTCCCCACTTTGCCCAAGCTCTGGATTATGTTCTGCATTTTGGAGGTATGGTATGTAGTTAGAATTAATTTGTTTTTTTTATAGGCTTTATCATATTTAGTCTGAAGAGTTTAGGTAAGACTTTCAACGTGACTATCATATACAAAAAAGTATCTTCTTCCTGCCGTACTACACGAGGCAATGAAATTGGAACAATTACGACCGACAAAGAAACTCGAGCCTCGGAGTCTAAAGAGGAACCCCTATCGCCCGAGAAGAGGGGGTTTAACAAATGGTGGGCCACAAAAGTTTCTTCGTCCTTCTTGACTCCCTTGACAACGAGGTTTTAGGGTCTAAGATCATAGGGCTTTTAATGGATAGGGCAGGAGAGTGAGTTCAAGGATAAGCATCCCTAAAGGAGACTCGAATACTCTCTTTTCTATGGCTTGCATATGTCGTAATAGGCTTTGAAGCACTATCAGTTGTACCAATCCGCTGTAGAGCTAACATGACCAGACGATTTCCCTAGTAGAATATGCCCAGAATCGAAAGAATAAAGCTTTTTTTTCAGGTTTGACATTCTATTTAGCAAAGAAGAAAGCACTACTTATAGTGGTGTGAGGCAGTGAGCTCGGGAAGTAAACTCTTTCAGTTGCTGTTCCGTAAGCCCTATTCACTCCTAGATGATACGAGGAATGAATCTCAGCGGGGGCCCCGATCTTTGAAAAGAGAAGAAAGATATGCAGCTTGCTTGCGGCTTGTTATTGTTAAAGGGATCTTTCCTTCCTTCTCTACCTGCTTCTCAATACCCTCTGCCCCTTGGAAAAGAACCTGAGGCGCCTCTTTACTGATAAAAAGAATAGATAGAAAGAATGGGTTGGCTTAATACATGATTTGAACCACTAGCATCTACTTTCTTCCCTTCGCCCATATAGTCCATTTTTTATCTTCTTGCTGGGAGTTTTTTTACATCCCCTTCCACTCCTTTTCCCCTGGGCATTCTGTTCCATCCATTTTTAGGTCCTTAGGTCGAATAGGGCCAGGAAATAAGGCAAGCAAGTCAAGCCATCAGGGTACAGGGCTGGGTAGGTAAAAGCCATAGAGCTAGTTGCAATCCCCAGCAGGGGATGTTTATATAGCTGCGTTGAAATTTTCCAGGTTATAGGGCAAATGCAAGCTATCCTCATCCTCATTCTTTGACAGGGAGAAAGATGCTCCAATTTTGTTTTTATCTCACATCATGTAATTTGCCAAGCGCTCAGAAAAATGGGTTTGGAAAGCCTCTCTTACTATATTCCTTACTTTGAAACTGCATCCATTCCGAGTGGAAGTGAGGGACAAGCTCTGGGAAGGATGGTGGCCGTGAGGTCATAAACAAAGTCGTGAACTTAACTTGGTGATTATGTTCACCCCATCTTGATTCGGTCTAGCTATCGGATGACAAAAGGATGCCGGACCCTCTTCTGGAAGCGGGAAGGTGAGTCACCGTATTGACTCGAATGATCTAGCCAATCATTTCTCCCAGTAGGCTATTATTCATCACTCTTCGCTTTACCGCCCCGTGGGTTTCGGCTTAGTTAGGAAGAAAGAATTGTTAACAAGTCTATGAGCTTCTTCTAGGGCATGCCGCCTTTCCTTGAGGTTAAGACCTGGTTGACATGGAAGGCATTAGCTACATCCCATAAGCTCACTCTGGCCGGACACCTTCCATCTATCTTTATATAATAGAGGTCTACGTTGTGTCGTAACAAAGGCTTCGTATTGAGACCTGATCTTCTTTTTGGGTCGATTGCTTTGTCTTCTACGGATTCCTCCCTTGTTGAAAGCCTAGCCTAAAACCCAAAAGCCTATGCTTGTTTTCTTTGTTAGTTCAATGCATGGATTCGCCCCTTGCCCGCTAAACCTCCTTCTCAAGCTGGTCAATTACATCGATCCTGCTCCTAGGGGAGCCTGGAAAGCATTCCCCTGACTCCTACGACTAGGATAGTGCTATTAGTAAGTATTCGTCCCCATGAAACTCCAATACAGCTAACTAAACTGCTAACAGTTCTCTATCAGTCCCTAAGCCTATGAGCCTATGCCTTCTTATGTGAATCTTGTACTGTTAAGAAAGCAAGGCAAGAAAGAATGATTCCCCAATAAAGTCCAATGTGTCCTCAACTTCATGCGTGAGATTCGTCGTTTCCAAGCCCAGACATGTTGTACCTGAGGGCTGAACTAGTAATGCAATCAGACTCTTTTCTTTACGTACCACCGGTTAAGGCCTACGCCTAGGACGTAAACAAGATGCCGTAAGGGCTTAACTCACTGACTGGAGTGTGCGTTCTCTCTTCTTCCTTTCCCGGCCCAAGTCTTCCTTCCTTCTCGCGCTTTCCGTTGACTAAAATGCAAAAGCTTAAAAGTCTTTATTTCTTTCTTTGATCGTAGACCACCCTTCTTTCTCTCAATCTTTCCGGGATTCCATTTCGCTTCCAACTCTGATAGTGATGGGGGAAGTAGTCCTTCAATCAAGCTTGGAGGCGGAATCCTACATATATCTTTGTTCTGGCGGGAGGGGCGCTCCTTCTCATTTTTTTTATTCCCCTTGGAAGGTGATCCCTCCGGTACAGCTTCTGGAGCGGAAAGTGCAAAGGCCTTCAACAGAAAAAGAGGCTACTAAGGGCGTAGAACTTATTGAAGTTCAGCTTTCGCGTAGCATGGTGGGTGGGCGAAGGTATCTTCTCTCTGAAAGTCTTAAAGGTAGTTGTTCAGATTGTTCAATTTCACCTTAGCTCCAAGCCGTATTAGCTAAAAAGCCAATAGCAATCCCAAATCCCTTTCCGTTAGCCCAATCCGCTTTATGATCCCAGCTGGTGCTAATCCTTTGCATCATGACCATAAGTCAAGGCAAATGGAGTCACTCCAGTGCTGGAACGTTGGGACGTCCTATAAGCCCAGAGAGCCTCTGACAACACCTCATGCCAGACCCTTGGGTTTTCAGTAATCATCTTCCCCTTACCCTACAAAGAGGAAGGGGGATGTCGTCGGTAAGACTTTCTCTAGGAGGTTTGGATACAAGGTAAGAGTTTGCAGATGAGTTTCCAGCTTTATTACGAGACGAGCATCTTCCTTGTCAGACCTTGATCTAGTTTCAGTTTTCATTGCCATCCTTTGAGCAAGCAAATTGGAAAGCTTTGTATAGCCTGTTCGTGGGCAAAAGCTGGAATCTTTCCTCTTCAGACTGGAATTCCACCCTTTTTCCCCCGGAACTAGGAAGGAGAAGGGCTTTTTGATTCAACTTAGAAAGCTCGGGCCCAATAGTGTTTCCGTGCCTTCAAAAGGAGCTCCACTTGGCCCTACGAGTAGGGTCGGAGTCGGAACATAGGTAACCTCTGTAGCCTAAAGTCGCTTCGAATGGATTGCATCCTTTCTGCTCTTCTCCCTTTCCTCCTACGGGGCAAACAAGATCAGTTAACTCTAGCTTCTATCTAGTACGAGTGAGCTATGTCCCTTCTCGCTGTTTTCCGGCAAACAACTTCCTTAACAATGGTTTTTAGCAACGGGTGAGAGAAGCTCCTTATTTGGATTCTAGCAACGGGGCATCTGTGTTCCCTTACTATGTATCTAGCTACGAGTTCTAATTCAGTCTCCTAGCCTAGCCCAACGACTCTTTCCCTTCACGGGGCAAGCATTGTGTAACGAGCTACGGAGGAGAGATGTTCCTTTAATGTGTATCCACTAACGAGGCAGATAAGCGGATTATTTGCACTCTCTTTAATATAATATATAGTTTCTTGTTCTTAAGCGAATGCGGTTGAAGCGATCAAGGGTAAATACTTACTGACTTGGGCCTGTTAGCAACGGAAGGACAGGGCGAACCACAGCTTGAGAATCCCTAGGCGTGGGTAATGTCTCATACCCGCCAGGTAGTGCGATATGAGGCTTTAAAGCAAACGAATGAGGAAGGGAGGAATGCTAACTCACTGGGCCGGGTCCCGATGAAGAAACTTATAGGGGGTAAACTAGTTACTAACAGCAGTATGATTATATTTCACTTTTCTTTCCCCCACTACTATAAGGGGGAGAGGGAAGATCAAGAAGTACTATTAGTAGAAAGTTCTTAACTATTTTGATTATTAAAGATTATCCTTCCCCCCACTACTGTAAGCTCTGACTATGAAGAAAAAGCAAGGGCTCCTTTCTGAATCTGGATTTCGAGGAACGAACCTAATTGGAGTAGAGGGAAAAGCAACTGAATCCCGAGTTTAGTGCTTTGTCGCCTCAGAGTTAGAGGGCTAAATGAGCTAGAAGCGGGTTATGGATCACTTCTTTATTCTTCTCACATAGTTGATCTCAAGTCTTGATTTTGGCTTCGATCCTTTTTGCCTATTTTCGTTATTTGGTCGAGGAGGGAAGATAGTGAGCTAAAGTTAGAATCCTTTGGTGAATTCCGGTAAGAAGAAGCGAACTTTACTCCTGCTTAAAATGAGTAGCCGGGTTATACTCCAATCGCTGTCACTACGCCCTACCCTATCGCTGAGTCTTTGGAAGCGGTTTCACTCCGGTCGGAACTCTGGAACCTAAAGACTTTCTCAATCAGACAGGATAGATGGATTGAGTGCGCGTTGCCTTGATTTGAGGTTAACTCATTTTCCTCAGAGCTAAGCCAGTCGACAACAGCAGTTATGCCTTTTTCTTTTCCTTTCATTGCACATCTATGTTACGCAGATGATGTCTTACTATTCTATTAGAAAGCCAAGGCCAAGCAAAATGCCTGAGGTTTGCTCAGGCGATGCATTAGCTTTTTGAACTCATTGTACTGGTGAAAAGAGCTCTAGAATATTTTTCTTTGGACTAAGGACTAGTAAAAAGAGAATAAATGTTGCTTAAGAGGAGGCGATTTTACCCATCAGATCCTATCTACCTTCTTTCTGTTGAAGTAAATACATCACCGACTTTGGCCATACTCTAGAATCATCTTCATTGTGCCAAGATGACCGACATACTATAGAATGCATTCTCTAGATTTTCTTATGGCTGAAATATCTAGCATTGAGAAGGAAGCTTCCTTGGACTCTCCTATAATTAACCGACTTAAGAAAGAAATTTCTTATTCTTTCACCGACATACAAGTCTATAAATAGGCTTATGTGCATTTGATTTGGGTGTCCAGAAAATGAGTGAAGTGTGAGTGTGTGAGATAGCGTGTATAAGTGAGTAGTGTGATTAGTGTGTGTGGGCCAACAAGAGTGTGCTGTGAGTGTTTAAATGAGTGAGTGTCTTGTGTGAGTGACACTATTTAGTGTGGTGAGGTGCTAGTGTGTGTTTGAGTGTACAATAAATTTGTACAAGTATTTTGTGTATTAATAATATCAATCATTATTGAGTCCACCACTTGAGTCTCTCCTGTTTTACTCAACAATTTGGTATCAGAGCCAAGTCGGTCAAGGACCGGTGTTCGTGAAGAGCTCGAGTATTAGAGCCAAGTCGGTCAGGGACCAGGCTACTTGAGAATTTCCTCCCAATTCTCAAGTCACGATGGCGGATTTCCAGTTTATGGGCGCGATTCAAAAGTGGAATGATCACAATTAGAGTTCATGGCAAACTATTATGCGGTTCCACTTGGAAGGACAAGAGTTATGGGAGATTGTTGGTGGCAGTGACACTACAGCACCCGAAGCCACAGGGACAGAAGCATCTACAGCCGCAGCACGGAAATGGAAGGCCAAAGCTGGTAAGGCCCTTTACGTTATCAATCTTTCTGTTGAAGATTCGATTTTCAAATATATTAAAGATGCAAAAACGCAAAAGGAGGCGTGGGATATTCTTACATCCCGCTACTCGAAGAAAAATGAAATGCGGCTACTTGAAGAATGAATTATTGTCTATAAAGCAAGGCAAGATGTCAATTAGTCAATATTTCTCCAAGAGAAAGTCTTTGTGCAACGAAATATCAGAATTAGATCCCGAGGCTACGCTTAGTGAGTCCAGGAAGAGATGGATTCTTATTCATGGGCTGAGACCCGAATATCAAGGATTTATAACTGCTATTCAAGGATGGCCAACCCAGCCGTCATTGGAAACTCTAGAAAATCTCTTGGCCAATCAAGAAAGCTTGGCTGCACTCCCGGCTCTGGAGAGAGTGACAGAACTACCCTACAAGGCAGGGGGTAGGCCTAAGCCCAATGACCTTACTCAAGTACCAAGAGCAGCTAGAGTAAAAGCCTTATTTTCACCTCCAAGAGACTTTACTTTAACTTTACAAAGGTGGATTTCTCTTTTTTTATTATCCCAGTAAAGGAGAGAAGAGTAATTTCTAAATTCAATTAAAGGCTCTCAATCCGACTTACTCCGGGGAGTAATATAGAAAGAAAAGAGAAAGAAAGAAGAGCCGAAGCGCTAACTCTGACAGACTGACGAGTGAAAAGAGGTATTAGGGGGAGTCGCTCTGAAAGAGAGCCCTTTTGGGAAAAGAAAGTCTTCAATAGGTAATACTAGTGATTATTCTAAGAGGAAGTAACTCATACTACTGGGCATTTACATACGCCTAATCAAGGGGTGGTTACACCAACAAAGATAGAGAGGAGGAGAGATGAGACTCTATAGCAAAGGCTGAAAATTGAGGGGCTAACGACTATAAAAATAGATATGATTCACCACTTTCAAATACGAGTGAGAAGAACTCTACACCTTCGGAACGGTAAGGGAAGAAGATCCCTTTTTCCTTGAGCATTTGAGCAAAGGACTTTCACGACACGGCTAAGAAGGCATAAGTGCTACCACTTTACTTAAATGAAATTTAATAAATAAAATATTTATTTGCTTTGTTTCGATGGACTCGTTGTGAAGCCCTTATCGGCGGTTGGTTTCGAGCTCCTGTTGGATTCAACCCCATTAGTGTTGGTATTTTTTTCGTGTTCTAACCAGGTTCAAATAATTTTGATATCATTTTATATAAAGTAAAGCTTATGTGCACGAGGGAGAGAAGAAACCTACACCGCACCCTTTGCTTTGGGAAGTCCCATGAGTTCACTTGAAGCTTGTGTTTGAATAGGCAAAACCTACTCTGAATCTGCCTCCGATCTGGCTTTCAAACTCGATTTCTGATCTATTTCTTTCTTGTTGAAAAGACTAGCTTAACTGGCTAAATTGATTTCATTGGCAGTTCGGTCCGATCAGTCGGATTCATATGTATTATGGGCAATTTGCCTTGGTTTAGGGGCCCAGAGTAAATCACTAATGTCGAAACTCTCGCGGCAAAGATTGAAGTAATTCAAAGGGAGGGAGGAAAGGCTATACTCAAATCCCAGGTAAAGATTATGCTGAGACTTTATCTCCGGTAGCTAAACTAACCATGGAATGAGGGACAGGGACCGTACTCGTCTTAGAGCTAGTTTTTTATTAAATCGAAAAAGGATCACTTCATTACCTAATAAGACCGGATTTGCCGCATCGGGAAAGAGAGGGGGAAAACTCACTCCTATTTTGTTTAGAAGGTGATCATTCCTATCAGAAAGAAGATCAGGTGTGCGATAACGCAACTAGCTTTGTGGCGTCTTTCATCAAAGATCGGGGTCGGTTTTAAAGATAGGATAGCGAGGCATGGAAGCTTTCTGCCATGCTTATGCTATTATAGGATATAGGAGAGTGACTGTAAACACACAACTTCCACCCAATAGTTTCGCGTAAGCTCAATTACATCGACCCTCGTGCCTCTCTTTTTTTCGGTAGAAGAAGTACAGGATGGACTAGATAGAGTCTTATCGACCGTTAAGAGAGGAAAAAGAAGACAAAGCCAAGACGCGGAGAATCCAAGCTTTGGAAGACCATCAAGGAAGTTCAAGAGGAGATCCTGGTCCCAGAAGTAGGAATAGCTGTCGAAGTAGAAGTCCCAAAGAGTGTACCAGCTTTCGTGGAAGTAATGGCATTTCTAAGGGTTTCAATGATAGGAGAAAAAAGTAAGACTCTCCTGTGGGAGTTTGCTGTGGTTTCACTTACATCCAATCCAGTCCATCTAGCTCTATTCTTTCTTTTCCAGTGCAAGTTCCTGCTCCCGGGCATGCGAATAAGCCTATCTGTGGATACGTCAAGAAGGCTATCTGTAGCTACGCTATTAGCGGATTACCAGGAGGAGTGGGTAGCCTATTTGAAATCTATATTTTCGAGAGCTATATAACAGTTCTCTTACAGCCATTGTCCCCATATTCTAACTATACAACATATGCCCGCATAGAGGGCAGGTTCTTATTTTAGCTTTACGTAAGATAAGAGGAGGGGAGGGAATCGAAAATAAGCATTTCACGAGCGAACTACATGGTTCATTCGCCCCTACTTGGGCTTGGAAAAAAACAGCTTCTTTTGCTCGCTACGGGAACGGTTATCGCATTTTCTTCTTTTGACTTCAGTCCCTTTGCTTATATTGGATGGAGGTAACGGGCCACCACACCACTCTGATTAGCCTTGCGTTAGTTATTGGTCTCATTTGGTTCAGCAACCTCACTCAACCCTAACCCTCTCCTCACACCCACAGCCCTGACCGGAAGTAGAGTACAGTTTGAGATAGGAATCGATGACCAATCGAAAGAAAAAATCTCTTTGTTTATTCAACTCGTAAAGGCATTTTGATCAACTATATCCAAAACGAATCTTCTTCTACGTACCTATTTCTTCTCTTATTCAATTTTTTGTCTTTCTTGCGTATGTATATAAAGAAAATGGGAT
>CAOJCS016695695.1:2500-13568 GCA_948332485.1 Euphorbia guentheri
AACCCCAACGGGAAACCTTTCACCACGCCACACGATTCTTTCGCGAAGCGCTCTCTCAGACGTTTCCACTCCTGCCCCCGCAAGCAAAGAGGTTTCAAGATACCAGGCGACCAAGTGAAAGTGAACAGCCCCGAGCAAATCTTCTAGAGAGCGTACCCTTTGTTTCTACTCTTTCTCTCTTCTAAGAAAAAGAATAGAAATATAAAAAGAAAAAGAAGAAGATTTTTTTCTATGGACCCCTTGGACCTCCGACCAATGAGGTGATGACACATGCATGCGTGCATATGAACTTCTAAAAAGTGGGTTCCAAATCTGGGCGGCACTATGTAACTCAATCTATTATAGGGCTATTGGTGGATTCTTTTTTTATTTTATTTTAGAATAGACTCTGAGATAGAGGAGACTTTAAGGAGATTTTGTCGAGATAAGGTTGACTTTTGCAAGTCTCGAGTAGTCGCAGAAGTAAGGTCTCCGACTCGCGGAAGACAAGTGAAAAGTATCTCGAGGTTTCGCCGCTTTGAAACAAGAAGTTTCAAAATATCGAATAAATTCAGCGTGATTTTTCTCTAAAAAAAACTCGGAAGGTTCCGCCAGAAATAGTTTGGGATTAAATCGTTTGGTCTTTGGAAGTTCCCTGATTGGGTTGAGAACCTGATTGAAGAAGACAAGACCAGAATTTGTGAATACACGTAGATCTGCAGATCCAGTGTTTGAAGTTATTCTAGTGTGTTTCGATTTAGGGATTTCACAGTTCAGACAGAGACGTTGTTGAGTATGTGGCTTGACTTACTCCAAGATGACTCAAGTTTCGATTGAGCAGTCATTTTTCATAGTCACGGATCCTGCTTTAGCACCCTTTCACATTTGCAACTGTAGAGGGCGGTTTGTGACCTTCCAATTTTCCAGTGAAACCGGAGACCAAAAGGTCATGAGAGATAGCAATGCATCCATTTCTAGGCCAATTCAGTGTCTTGTGGATGCTATCTATGAGGTAGTTAGACACGCCCCTTGGGGGATCCGTAACAAACTTGGCTGCATGTTTGTTTTGTACTTGTACAGTGGTGTTTCTCAATAGAATCCACTCAAATTAAGAAAAGACACACAAAACCCACACAAGCACACACATTAGCGACCGAGCTATAGCTCAAGCTGAGAGGATGATACCAACCACGCCTTCAAGGTAATTTTTGAAACCCGTGCAAAACAAAAAGAGAACACGAGGTCAATACTGGATGTGAGAAAACCACTTTATTTGTTATATATTTGGCACCCCTAAAAAGTGTTTCTTGCGTATAAATAATTGTCTTAAAAATGAATAACAAATAATTCAATATTTTACATTCATACCAAACACAACCTAGTTCAAAATTGAAACCCAACCACCAAGGGTCAAAGAAAAACTCTTTCTTTTGCTTGAACTAACTTGCATGAAATTCTGGTAATAAATCATAGATTTAAGCAGATAAAACAGCTGGCTTCTGTGTTGCCTCTTCTGCCTGCAAGCTCTCATAATATTTGACAAGGACTTCCCAACCGCCAGCAGGGCACAAAAAACCATCTGGAGGGTTCTCGCCGTTTCTTGCATAAGTCCGCATCTGCAACAAAACAATGAGCATACCCTAAACCATATAGGTTGTTTATATGACATGATTGTTTCCAACACCATTTAGATATAAAATCTTCAACATTCACAAGCTCATTCCTCAAAAAAATAGCCAAGTACTCTTTTGCTCCTCGTAACAATTCTAGGGAGAAGGAGAAGGTTCATAAAAGGAAACTTCAACACCTTGAACACCAACTTTATGAAACCATGTGATATGATAATTGTACAATAAGAAGCAAAAAGAACATGCAGGAAAGTGTACCCAATGCCACATTACCCTAGACTAAAGGACACACATAATTGGCAGCGCTAGCCTTTTCCTTTGTTTTCTTAAAAAAAGGTCTTACTATGACATAAAACAGATTTTCTTATTCGCTGTTATATTCTTTGCCAATGTTAATTGAACTTGAAATGCTTAAATCATCACATCCCATTGGTTTCTTCAATACTACATCCTAGGTATGCCTTACTGAACTATAACACCAATCACGGCACATGAGAATAAATATGTAGATTTACCACACTAGAGTTGCAGGTAGCTCTTAGCCAAAAGTATAACCTGGGACTTTCTGACCCAAACAGCCCAATATAACCCACTTATGGAGAAAAATTATAGACCAGGATCTATGCAAGAATTTTGAACTATTCGAGGCTATCTTATAGTTAATGACTCCTTTCAGATCCATGGAGCCTGCTGAGATAACCAGGGAATCAGATACTGTTCCTACTTTGGTTCCAGAGATGAAGAGGCTATGAAATAGCACGAGATGGATCAAAAAATGCCATCTTCTTTGCCACAGTGTCGTATGCTGCCACCTGCACAATATAATGACAAAAGATTATTTAATGGCTTCATTGTGGGGAAAACATTAAAAGGAAGAATGCATGAACCTTGTATTTAAAACATCAGAATTCCATCACCTCTTATGCCACAGAACTTAAACCCAGCAAATACATTACAAACTCTCAAAAGTAAAGACGTAATAACCACCACATTGAGGTTAGATATGAACAGACATATCAAAGTGGAAGAAAAACAGTAAACAATGGCATCTCATGTACTAGACCTAGCCCAGTCTTGTAAGAGCATCTACTTGCTCTGCATTGTTTGGGAACCAATTGTTTTATGTGCTGTCCTCAAAATGTTTAGTTTCTTACCCTCTTTTGCCTAGTCCAAATTAGCAGCAGCTGCAGCAAGTTTCTACATCAAGCTTAGAATTAGCTTCAGATATTTCGTAGCTTGCCATGTTATGTAACATTTCATTTATTCTTCCAATTTTAAAACATACTAAAACATGATCACTTAAACAAATTCCCACTCTCATTAATTTCAAGAGAGATCACTGATAGTGTTGTACTATGTAATGATCGGCCATCTATCACGAGCTATTTCATTATTAAAGGAACTTATGTGAAAACATCATTTACCTAGTCCACAGCCAAGGTCGCTAGAATTTAAAAACGAATGTAGACCATCTCTAGAATGGTGATTTTTTCAATTCTAGAACTGCTTGAGTAACCATCGAGTATTCAAATTTAAATAACACCGTTGTGTTTGTTGGTGTTTGTGCAAGTCTGGAATATCTTGTAGAGTAATTAATGCACTATAATCGGAATAGAAGATGGAGTTTTTTTTTCTGGCCTTGGAAGATAATAAATTATAAGCAATAAAATCAGGAGAGACAAAAAATAGAGGAGAAAAAGAGCTTCGACAGTCGAGGCAAGAAGCTATGATACCTGCCCTAAATGGCAAAATATTGAACTTCTCCAGGCCAGGAGCCGTGCTTAGCACCTTCTTTCCATGATCAGGGTCATATAAAAAAATCTCTCTTCTATGTTGGGTGACCCATACCAGCAGAATCACGACCTACTATGTAAAAATTAGCACCTGCATTTATCCGTGCCTTGGCGTGCCACTGTACTTCAGTTGGACCTGCATAATGCATAGGTGATGGGAATATGGCAACAATGGTAGTCTCCGGGTCAAGAACTCCATCTTCTAGAACCTGTTTGAAAACAAATCCATGAACACCCATTCCACAGCAAATAGACTCATTTTAGAGAAATGAAAAACGAAAAGAAAATCGATGCCATTTGAAACTGAAAATACAAAACCTCCTGTTCTGCCTTCCACAAGTAAAGGTACGTATGATCTCACGAACATACTAAACAGGAAAAAATCTACAAAACAGACTTCTGTAACCCTTCAAGGTTTACAAGAAGAAATAAAAAATGTAAAAATAGAATTAAAACAATTAAAAGAAAAACAAGCTGAAGACTTTAGAACTCTTCAATTGTTATTATCCAAAACAGAAGAATCAGAAGAAGATGAAGATGAGGAAAATAATTTGGAAATTCAAAACCTTGAAAAATATGAAAAAGTTCCAAAAGATTTTCTCTTTATTCTAACTGAGATTACTTCTAGAAAATACTTGATTAAAGTCACAATCGTATTTTCTAAAGATTTCAAAATAGATACAATCGCCTTATTTGATACAGGTGCAGATTTGAACTGTATTAAAGAAGGTATTGTTCCAAAACGTTTCTATGAAGAAACAAAAGAACGATTATCAGCTGCAAACAATTCAAAAATGCAAATCAAATACAAAACAGAAGCTTCCATAGCTAATTCAAATGTTCTCTTAAAAACCTCATTTGTTTTAGTTAGGGATATAAATCATAGCGTGATCTTAGGAACACCTTTTATCAATCTGATAACTCCTTACAAGGTCAACTATGATAATATTTCTTTCAAAACAAAGAAACAAAATCTTGTTTTTCCTTTCATAGAAAAACCCAAGACCAGAAACCTCAATATCATAAAAGCCTGTTCGATTTATGATAATGAGTTGAATGTCTTAATACAGGGAAAAACACGACACTTGCAACACCTCCAACAGGATGTTTGCCTACAAAGAATTCAAAACCCATTACAAATTTCATTTTTTCAAAAGATATATTTGAATCTTGCAATTATTCTGCGAACTAATCTTTTGTGGATTTTTCAGATGGCAGAATCTTCAAACAGCGGAGATTTGGTCTATTATGGACCTATCATACTCTCCAAAACTCCTTTGCAAAAGTTCAGAATTAATGTAGCCAGAACTTCATTTGTTCCAAATGAAAGGCAGCAATGTTTATTAGATAATCTTTGGACTCTTATACAAAACAAAAAATTGGGAGTAACCGCTCTCAATGCTCTCTGTATTGAGTTTGAAGAAATCAATAAGCAAATAGCTGACCTTGGTAACAGCATACAAACTCATCATGATCATCTACTCCTAGCCACTTCATTCATAGAATATTTACAAAACACTCATTTTCAAAACTCATCCAGAATTAGTTCATCAGAATCACGCATGTTCAAATTGGCAGGAAAATTCAAAAACCTAGAATCCCCACTGGATCCTAGTTTATACACATTTGGAGGCCTAGGGTTCCCACTGGATCCTAGTGAAAAAACACCATTTACCCCACTGGTAAATGAGAAAAATTATCACCATGCTGCAGCCATCTTTGCTGCACTGGGAAAAAACAGGTCCTTGGAAGAACTTGAAGCTCGATGTCTATCCTATTACTTCAGACAAAGACTTTTTAACAGTTTTCCTGAAGACCTCAAAACCCTAATCCTACAAAAGATGATCCAAACCCGTGAAACTACCCTTACAAATCTCTTCCAAAAATGCCTAGCCTTTACTACAAAATACCCACAAGGCCATGGAGGATGGATGAGGAATTGGGAATATTACACACCACCCTATTCTCGTTGTCCACTAGACCATCCTAACCCAACACCTTTTCCCCATTCATATTGTGAGCATAGCATGCACTACAGCATTCCCCGCTTCTATGCCATAACCCCTGAACAAACCCAGTACTTTGATCTCCTTGAACTATTTCAATGGGGATTTCTTGCTGGCATGACTGTTACAAAACCCACTTGCGGATCATCCAAAATCTTAGGAAACAGAATTTTCCAAGAAGTCCGCAACCTCTTCACTTCCAAAACCCGTGTAAACATCCGAATTGTTTCCACACCCCCAGAAGTTTTAAACAATGGAGAACTTCAACAAGCAATCCATTACTTCTACCTTGATACAAAATCACCTCCACATTATTGGTATCCAAATTGGCCATGCAATCATGTCGATCTTCTCACTCAAATCAACAAATGGCGAGCACGAACAGCTGTTGTGAATTGGTCCAGCAAGAATTTTCATGAGTATGTTCCTATCCATACAGGTACCTACTCAAAAATATTCATTCACTATGAAGACCTACACAAATCCGCCCCTTTCAGTATTGAGACACAATACGAACAGTATATGTATCAATACGAAGCGGAAGAGGACAACTCCTCTGATTCGTCTCAAGACCATATGAGTGAAGACCCTGAATTCGATGACGAGACATGGCACAACATACAAAACCAGATGGAATAATGACATCTGTACCAGATTCAGAGTCAGAACCCATAGTTGATTTGGGTACTTTTTATCAACAAACCTGTTCACCAACTTCTCATTCCTCACATCCCAGATACATGGCCCTTATAGGCATTGCCAGTTGGAGTTTCTTTTAGAGGGAGGGTCTTTTCCAAGGTTCAATTCTGGACCATCTGACGACTATCAAACAGTGCCCGTAACAGAGTCTAAAAGCATTCTCCGGTAACACTTTTCGGTTTGAGATCCAGTAGAAATTGCATTTGCAGTCTTTCTCCCTGTAATTGCTAATGCTTTCTCCTTTCGATCCATTGCATTGGGATTGGGACTGCTAAGGATTTCAAGCCATCTAGTTCCATGCCTTCGCCTTTTCAGGCAGTCTTCGTACTATTCCCGGGTGAGACTTTATATATGACCAATGCGAGTAAGGTTATCAAGTGATATACGATTTGATTGGATTTTCTTTTCCAGGAACCACTCTTCTGAGCCTGTTCTCTTACTATGCTATGGGGTTGGGGTCCCTCTTTTCGCTGTGAAGGGTTAGCCCCGTAAGTCCATCTCTGGGGAGTTCTCTTGCACTTATAGCTCCTTTCATATCTTCTGCCTTCTCTTCTTTTTCCCAGCCAGCTGGTCTCAATGGAAAAATTCTCACGGAAAGAGAAGGTGAATGAATCGTGTGAAGGGCGTGGGGAGTGAGATGTCTATGAGACAGAGGAGCTTTTGAGATAGCTCTTTTTCTCTAAAGGTAGGAGTGGCTTTTTTAGCGTTAGGTTTCGCTTGCCTCACCTCGGACGACTCAGGATTCAATCCTGCCCCAAGCGTACTTGGAGAAACGCGGTTCAAAGACCAGACTTATTTGTCTAAAGGTAGTTAATATGAGTATGAGCAGGATACAATCAACTAAACTAATGAAAGAGTTCTTCACAGGGTGTAAAAAGAGTGATTTTTTATCGTTAGGCAGTCAACAAGGGGGGACTTTTCTACAGCTCTTAGTCCTCTTTGGACAACCTTGGTGAGCTCTTCATTACTTTATAAGAAGGGAAGGAGTCGAAAGAGAGTGCAGTAGGCAGAAGAAAAACTATTAGTTAGTCTTACAAATGGGAGTCATTTCATTCCACATAATTTAAATAAAAAATCGTACTATTCCTCCATTTTCATTCTAATCCCATTAGCTTTCTGTGGTACCTACAAATTCAATGTATGAATTCGGACTCACATTGGCTTGTAGTAACGAAGTCACTGGTTTGAGAAAGAACTGAGGATGTAAGATCACTCACAGGATTAAGGGCTAGGCTGGCTCTTGAGGGCTATTATCCTCTTTCTTAAAAAAGGAATGAATCTAGTTAGATCCACTAGGTAAAGAAATGACCAAGGTCAAACTAATATCTTACGATTCTCTCTACCTTTGCCTTACCCAAAGAATTTCATTACCTTTCAATCCAAGATTTTGAGTAAATGCCCGGATAGTCAAGAATGGTCTGTAACCTATCATCTTGTGATGGACTATATTACCTAAAATCTTAATATCCTCACTGGATTGCGAACTTACTTATGATAATGAAAGAACTCCTACTGCGAAAGACTACTGTTTTTAGCCCAGAAAAGAAAGCTCGTTCCCTAGTATCAGCATGCACAAGTGCAAGTGGTGCCTTATATGGAACCTTTCCTCTTATATTCTAAAAAAACCCAACTATTGGCATGTCTGGAATCGCTTTGCTCAATAGCTCCGTATCCTGGTTTAATTCTGAGTTCCTTAAGACTTATAAGGGAGAAGGGTGACAAAGCTGCGCTTCCTGTCGATCCTTAGCTTTCCAACTTTCTGTTAGAGCTAGTAGAAGTCGTGACCAGAATAACCACCATATATAACTTCAGAAAACTCTGAAACCGGAAAAGACTCTAGTACATTAGGTACCATTGTCAAATCCCAGCCTGCAGCCATATCATACAATTTCCACATGACACCGAATTTGACAAGATTTTCATCATATAAAACCCTATGCCAGTGAGTTGCACAGATAGGTGCCTCAAAGAAATCAGTCAGTTTTACATCACTAGATAATGCAGTTGAACAATACCAATTTAACCACTTGAGCCATAAACTCATCCAATTATAGATAAGAGTACGTTCAGCCAGATAAATGGCATCTCCAGAAATTACACCATCAGGAATCAACCTTAATTCCCTAGGTTTCATCTCCTTACGAAGATAGGCAATCATCTTGCCCCTAAGATAAGGATTAATAGGGTTTCCCCTACCAAGCCAAAATTCAAAGGGTAATTGCCCTTTCTTGTCAACAAATAGCTTATACACTGCTTGAATTCGTTCCCAGCGCTTACTCTGAGAAGTCATTAAGCGTGATCTAACACGATAACCAGCTCCACCCAAACGCTGAAGTATTTTCATTTTTAACGAATACTTCATACCAATTTGGGCAAGTGACAACGTGTTTCGAACACATAGGAGGGATTTAAGTGATACAGGAGATATATCTACCTGCATTTTCTTAGTCCAAAACTTTTTGGCAAACTCAATTGTACCATTCTTAGATATAATAGATTGACTATCTGAGATTGATACATTAAGAGTGTCAAGAATACTCCTATAGAATATAGCTACTCTATCATCAGTAATGATTACATCATCACCGAGGATAGCATAGTTAGTGAAGGGGGTTAATCTACCCGGTTGCGCTAACTCAGCTGCACACCACATTATCATGTGATGTGAGAGGGCAAATAGTGACCAGGAGCCTAGATAACCAAGGGGTTGACCAGTTGAGTAATCGAGGGTATAACCCTTCTTTACCAAAGGTGAACCGACCAAGATTGAGTTTCTACCAAGACCAGAACTAACAACAGCATTTTCAAATTATTTTCCAAAGAACATTGCCAATGTGAATAGAATGACCTCAATTGGCCATCTATCAGTTGCACTCTTTAAATCAAAACAATAAGTATTTGTTGGTGATAAAAGAGCCAACCTGTCGATAGGTCTAGTCTGGTTGAAAGTACCATCCATAGGTATTGTGGACAGTACATTCATGGCCCAATCATGGACTGGTGCTAATAATCTTTGCTTAAAGTAATTACATATAACAAAGAGTCTTCGCTTTCCAGCTCCTGATAAGGTCTGAGCTAACCTACCTGTGATCATTGGTATAGAACCATAGGCACTAGTAAAGATGTTCATTATTGGAACGAACACTTTATTAAACCTTTGGCTAGACCAAACCACCACTTTTGTTGTAGTATCGAAATCAAAGGGATATAACACCCAGCCAAATACTAGACAAAGGATTCGGAAACGCTACTCGAGTCTTTAAATCTAGTCTGCAATCATTTTCTTTAAATGCAGCAAGTTCAAAGACCCAAGATGAAAATATGTGTTAGAGCTAGTGAATGGTCTTTCTGGTACAGTGTAATAGGAAACCACTAAAGGTAAACTTATCTCCCTCTCTCTCCCGCCCTTCTCTGTCTCGTATTCGCTATCGAGCGTAAGAGGTCTAAGACCATTTCCGGTCTTTTATTGTGGTATGCTTTCAATTAGCCTTCGAGTCTTCGATTCGGCACTCAGGGAATGTGTGTAATAAAGAAACCTGCCCGGGACTTGACTTCTTTTTTCCGTCTTTCCCCTACCACAAGACAAGAAAGGAGAAGCAGCATCTGAGAAGTCAAGCCTCATATCCCAAGAGCATGATGGGAACAGCCACTGAGTTGCATAATAAAAGATATGTCAGTCTCCACCTTCAGCTCCTCCCATTCTCGCGGACATGAAAAAACAACGGAAGCGCCTATCCGAAGGGGATGGGTGACCAGCAGGAACAACATAAGTTGGCGAGGTCCTTCTTCAAGAAGGCTTTAAAGATTGTAGTGAAGAAGGACAACCAGTAAATGGGGCCAATCACATAATGCCTTTTGAAGGCATTTCCTTGCCTTGTCTAACGAAGAGAAGTGTCTGACTGCCCTTAACTTAAGAAAACCCCCCTTAGCTCCTAAGGGATAAAAGGAAGGATCAATTTCATACCGAGCAAAAGGGCTCATCAGATATCCATACCAGTAATCTGGCGAAACCTCTTATCTTAATAGGCTTGCTTTCTTCCTCTGGGAAATCTCTTTCCGGGAGGTAAACGGGTCTCTGCTCCTACCGATCTAGCCGAGAGAAAGTGCCCTCATTTGACAGTCGGCTTTTTTTATTCCTTGAGTAAGGAAGCTCCCTGGATGACTATCTATAGTAGGGGAAGCTAGATGCTTTTCACACATGCTTGTTGTAGCGAGTACCAGCTTACCCTTGATAAGAAAGCCAGAGATAGTAAGTTTAGGAGCTTGAGTCAACCGCTATGAATGACCTTTCTCTATAAGAAAACTAGTCTTTTTCTTTTTCCAGGTTTTTAAATATCTGGTTCGAAAGGACCAGGAACGATCAGAACGGGTCTTAGGGTCGTACTTTAATTTAAAGGATATCTTTCTTTACAAGGTTTGTTTAATGCTTTTCTACAGCCAACAATGGAACATATGGCATGCTGAAGTTGGGATAAATGGATCTAAAAGTGGCTTGTGATTGATTCTCACAAGCAGCTATATTGATTCAAAAGGCTGAGGCTAGCAAGGATTAGGTGGGCTCACAATTAGCGAAAGCAGGGACGCACTTTCTCCTTTGGTAGGGGAGAGGTAAGGACTGAGCGCTAGAATGAAAAGAGGCTTGCTCAGGACAGGAAAGGAATGCCTTAAAGAAAAGTAAGACAAGATGACCTGCTTCGTCTATTCTCTTCTCTGGCTTGAGAACTTGTGTACGTAAAGTATACGTGGCCGGATCTACGCGGGAAAGAGACCCCCTCTGGTAACTAAGTAGGGGTTAAAAGAATGGAATTAATGTCTCGGCAAGCAAGTAGGCAAAAAAAAAGTACTTCTGTAACACTATCTAGTGCGTAGTTGGGCAGTATTCTATACTATCCATAGAGAAAGATGTCCTCAGGAAAAGCATTAAGAAAGAGGTAATTGAGAATGATTCATTCTCTCTTTCAAT
>CAOJCS016744274.1:0-12509 GCA_948332485.1 Euphorbia guentheri
GTTTTAATTAGAATTACCGGCGTAATCTCATAACATAATAAAAGAAGCTGCCTTTTTACCACTTTTTTTTATACGACCTCAAAAAGTTGTGGTTCAACGAGTTCAAAACATGTTTGGCAGCCCTCATTTGTGAAGAACAATGTAGTTTTCGGGCAGGCATATTACTTACAAGATTTTTATTGCACAGGAGATCATACATTCGATGCACGGGAAAGATAGTAAGAAGGTATGGATGGCAAGTTTCTTTAGAGAAGGCGTATGTTAGGTTGTTTTATATTGGAAACTTTGCAGCTTTCGCAATTTCCAAATTCCTGGATCACCCTCACCATGGACTGCATCACTTCGGCATCCATGAGCGTCCTTTGGAAAGGTCTTCCAAATTCCATTTATATGCTATATGCGTTCAAAGCAGCCTCCCACTCTCGGAATCCCTAATTCATGCAAAATATCTATAACTAGATAGATTCGAATAGCCCGCTCTAATTGTTCTATTTGCACCTGCGTGGAAGAATTGAATATTGAAAAGAGACCATCGCCCTTCTCTTATTCTTTGAGGAAAGGCAGGTTGAGCTACTTCGTTTCTCGAATCAAAACCTTTCTGAAGCATATACCTAGCATTCCTTCTGAACCTGTTTTCTTTCTAAAGCTATTCCGGTACTATCGCCATTACCGCTGTAGGATTTTTCCTTGCCCTAAGACTGACTGAAGAAGATGGCATCAAGCCCGAATTAATCCTACTTCTATGAGGATTACTGAAAACTTTCAACATCATGCCTTTTTTGCGGTGAAGAGTAGCTTTCCCTGTTATAGTAAGCAATTCTAGGCCCCCCTGGCATAAGCAAGTCATCTTATCCCCATGGGTTACTTCACTCATACGAAGGCTGGTTAAGAAGGATAGCTTATTCATTTAAGATAAGACAATATCATAAAGCAAGGACCTCTTATCTCTAACTCAGTCCAAAAGACTGGAATACAAATTCGATCAATCGCTTAGATGGCGAGTAAAAGCTTCCACTTCGTACTCCACGGGAAAAGCATCTATATCAGTCTTCCCAGCGGCATTTCTTACAGGACTAGGGAAGGAAACCAGTGAAACCGCCATCTCTGCTCACTCTTGTTCAACGGTAATGGACTGAAAGGCTTAGGAGACATCGTCTGATTCAGGTGTGGCAGAACCGTTGACTAGAAGCTGAGAATAATTTCTTTCTATCTCCTTCCATTCAAGGAAAGAACTCTTTAAGCGGATCAACAAAGGCGAGATCAGCTCACTTGCACAACCCAGCTTAGAAGTTAAGTTCTTTGCCCTGTTCTCTTATTGGCATCGAGTCTAATCGATTCCTAACAGCGGTAAGCCGGGAAAAAGGCAAAAACACTAGCTGATAGAGATGGCACAACTCCTTCTTCTTTCTCTGTGCAGCTATTGAAGACGGTATTGGCCCGGAAGAGCAGGCATGCCATGAGTTCAGATAGACCATACCGACGGACAGACATTGAAGAAGATTTCAGATGAGCTGCTTTGCTAGACTTGTCTAAAGTGGAATTCACTTTCTAGCCTAAAAAGGGCTCCCTTTTTTCATAGAGTACGAGATTTTAGCAATCCCTTCCAGGCCTACTCTTCTGACCTCGTTTAAACTCAGGATTTCACTCGTATGGACATAGACAGAGTCAGAGTCCTAAAGAAATTGGAAAAGGGCCATTTCTCTTCTCTAAGTCCAACTCAAAGGAGCAAGCACCTTAGACTAATGCGGATCCGACCCTTTGAGACAGGCAATGACCTTTACCAGTTGAACAAAAAGACAAGGGCAGGACGGGGTGACATATCGATATACATATTCTAGCCCGATGAGCTAAACATAATCTCTATTTCAAGAAGCGATTCAACGAAGCCGATTGACCACTTTCCCGAGGACCAATTGAGATTAAAACTCATTGAAGTAAGTATCGACGCTACAAATTGGATAGGATTTCTAAAAAACTTTGATCAACTATTGATTCAATTCCTGAAACAAGGACTAACAAGAGCTCCTCGGCAAGGAGGGATCTGTGCTCTCTCTCTTCTGTCATGGATCGGGGGATTGGGGATGAGAGCGTTAGAGCCAGCCTCTTTGCTTCGATCGGAGAAATTGAAAGATATGGCTTATCTCAACAGCAGAGAGAAAAGGTGCTTGAAACAGTTTTGCTTTGTTTCCCTTACCCAGTATGGATGCCGGGGACTACCGTAACGCTTTAACGCTTTGGCCTACGCCTGTTGTTTAGCTCCATACCTTGGTTCGCTTAGCTTCCACTACTCCCTTTTGGTTCATCTGCTTTAGGCTTATCATCTTCTTTCTCTTCCACATCCAATTCGTAAACTGACAGGGTTGACCTGACTGTCTTATCATCAGTCTAGTGCTAAGGCCATAAAAGAAATGAGTCAATCTTTCTCCGGAAGTTCATATAGAATGCGCTGTGAGGGAGAAGCAACTGATCTAGTTCATTCGTGTCAATAAGTTCCTCACTTTACAGTAAAGGAAGACGAATCTGTGAAAGGAAAGGTTGGAAGATCCTGCCCAGGGGGAGAAGTCTCAATGGGATGCATTTGCAGAGAGATGCTGACAGCAACCAAGAACTTTTTCATTCCAAGCCAAGGCATTGTTGATAGAAGGAATTAGCCTATTCGCAACTTGGGTACAATAACCTTCCTTGATCCCTTTGGAAATTCCCAACACTTCTCACCTCCGCTCCCTCAAAAGAGAGATTCAAGCCAATCGGTCTTTCTGTCATGCTGGGTTTGGCAACAAGCTATGACTGATTCACTTTAAGCCTTAGAGAAAAAGGCACAGGGCTAAAAGAACAACCCGCGGAGAATCACTGTAGATAGCGATAGAAGACGCGGTACACAAAGTGGTCTTAGCATGAAGAAAGGGAGGATGTGCCAGGCTCAGTTTCTAGTATGTGCCCATATTAAAACATAAACATTAAGACTAGGACATTCATACTGTCAGACTAAGCACCTTTCTTGAGTCCTCCTTGATCTTTAGTGCATGTATTCATCACGAGTTGGAATCGAACCAACACCTCTGGGATCAAAATATAGGCCCAGCGAACTACCTTTCGTTCTGATCGTGACAAAAGTTCTGTTAGGTTCTTCAATCGGGAGGACTTCTCGCATTGAAGGTGAATGAGTTAACCCACTAGAGGGAATAGGTCAGGAATAGCCTTTGCAGAAGCAAGCTACTCATATTCATGCCTTCCTTTGCTTTGCTTGTCGAGTCTTGTTGAAGCGGGATCAAGACCTCCGCTTTTTGAGTGATTATAATGTAAATTCGTCATTCCCAACTTCACAGTGTCCTTCATGCCTATGCTATGGTTCAGCCTTTCTGCCCCGCTAGCACTTCTGCTAGAATAAGAATCGGAGCAATCTCTAGTCTAGTTGCGAATCTAGTCTCCGCATCAATCCCTGTCCTATAGTTTTAGTGAAAGCCTTCAAGCTCAATAAGCTCAATCCCAAAAGCGCTAGTCCTAGAAAAAAACTGAAAAGAAGTAGCTCGTGAATTGAGTTCCGCTAACAGCTTCTTGCTAACAAAGCAGTCCAATTAAATGAATGTGTTTGCGTCCTCTCTTCTTAGTCTACGATTATCCCTGCTAAGGGAGAGCCTTCTTCGAAGAAATCCTTCCTCATTCCTTATATCGATAGCAGATAAAAAGAAAAAGAATAAAGATTCCATTCTTACGAATAGAGAATCTATAATATAGAATAGAGACTGCCCCAATCAGTAAATAAGTTCTTCTTCGAAGAAAGGATAATTAAGTAATTATTCTAATTGGAAAGATAGCCCAAAGCCCAAGCATGAATATCGGATGGGGAAGGGGAAGGGGAAGGCTAGCTACTCAGACTAGAGACACTCGGGGAAATAGAAGCACAGCCAGGAGATGAATTCCCAATATACCCCCACTACTAGCTATTCGGATAAGAGAAAGATAACTACTAGCATATAGCATAGAAATGACAACATCCAAGAAGAGAGCTATACCCTGCTCGGCTACTAGCTGCCAGCTTCAGTTAGCTACTTAGACTCAGGAAAGAGATTCTAGTAGTAGTCTAGGGCAGGACAGGGATAAGGCTTGATTGGCTAAGGGACAGGCAAACCCACTTATAAAAGATAAGAAGACTCAGAGCCGGTTACGATTATGCCTGTCTTATAGTCTTCGAAGGCTTATAAAACTAGACGTGTACTAGACCACCAAGACTGATAGGCATTCCGACCTAAAGGTTTCTTAGCCACCTCAAGAACAAATACCATACTGACCACAGTTTCAAGCTGAAGGAACAAAGAAATTTTCATTCCTTGCTGTAGAAAAGCTGTTAAAAGATAAAGTACTTCTCCGATTAGAAGGTTACGGGACTCCCGAAATTTCCAGGGAGGAATAGAATGAGAGACTACGTCAAACCCACAGAAGGAAAGAACTTAATCTCTAGCAAAAGGCAATTCGTCTCCTTCGGACCCTCACTTTTTTCCTTTTTCTAAGCTTTTTTCTAAGCCTAGAGAAGACACGAATCAAGGAAAGAACTTAATCACTCCAGGAAAAAGCAAGTGCACCTTGTGGCAAAAATCTTTCAATCTTGAGGTTGCAACTCCTGCGATAGTCCCCGAAATGGCACATTCCGCAGAATTCCTGTATCAATCTACGGCTTCAACGCCTGTGACAGAGCACACCGCGTCGGTGGGGATTTGTGGTCAAGACGATAACGCGCTTTTCCGCCCCCGCTCGACCACGGGAGAGTAGAAATCTCAATGCCTATCGTTTTCGCCAGAAGATTACAGACTGAATGGGTAATTTGAGGATAATGTAAAGGCATATGTTCGTGTCATGCCCAACCATCGCACACAAGAGACAGCCAAAAGAGAGAAGGCAGTCGCAGCACACTCTATATCTTACCTCGGGGCCCAGAGTAAATTCCCTCGCCTTAATCTTGAATAGAACTAAGCCCCTACTAGATAGATTCATTTTATTGACCTTGATTCCAGACACCATGAATGCGCCGCTTTCTCGACTAGCCCCTCTTCCAAGCCTATTGATAACCAAGCTACGACCTATCTTATCTTTTTCTATTTCTAGGACCGGGAAATCGGGACAGAGAACACCTAAGAGCAGTCTTTCTCTCCACCAGAAACCAACCATAGGTCAACCTAAGGAAATCTAAGGCAAAGGTCCTAAGAAAACTACTTATTCAACAGGAGCAAAGAGAACAAGAGCAAGAATTTCATTACCTCGGGGGAGGGAACTACCTTAATCCACGCCCTTCCTACAAGACCGCTTATTCTGCTCTCTCTTATATAAGTTCATTTCTGATTCACTTCTTCCCATTCGTTCCGAGTCGACAAGGGGAAGAAGACTTTCTTCTTATTTCTTTGCAAGCATTACGGAAGATTCGTTAGCTAATTCAATTCATCGTACCTCTGGGCACTTTACTGAGTAACGAACGATAGGAAGCTAGGAAGTGAGTTAGTCAGTCAGTAGCTTGAGTGAGGGAAGACAGGAACGAGATAAGAGAGAAATCTGAGTTTGATTCATCAAATAAAAAGTCTTATCGTTCTACCGATAGCTTCGGTTGAAGGGTATCGTATCGAAGAACTTGCTGGGATCGAAGAACATCCTGAGCATAGGCTCGTAAGAGGGAAATGAATAGATGAGCTCCCCTTGCCTTGAAAAAGGCCAGCCGGTAAAGTATAATAGTATATATATATTATTATACTTTACCGGTGCTTTTATTCAAAAAAGGCATTCTACTTTGATCAAACCCTGCTCCTTCTTGCTTGAGCGTATATACAGGCTTCTTACTACTACTATTGGTTGGTAACGGCATCCCTATCCATATCTTTATGCACGAACGAAAGGGAAAGGGTTTCACCCGTTCCCGGAAATGATTATTTTTCTGAGCTTTACTCCACAGGTATTATTTAGAAAGTCTAACCAGTTCCTATTTCTTTTTACCGCCCCTGTTTAGTGAAAAGATGGTTTATTCGCTATATAGTGATCATTTCGTATATGATCTCTTTTCTTCTCAAGCTATTGGCTTTTTATCCAACTTGATAAGATGAGTCAGTACGTTCCACGGTTAAAGACGAATCCGATCTTTCTAATTATTTCCAGCTTTCAACCACCGGTTTCTTATTCAAAACCATGCCAGAGACTCCTCAAATCAGATACTTAGCTGGTCACTCAGGGGGCCTTTGGGAACTTATCCAGCCGGCCCTATCTTCAAGTCGGTCGATTCGAAAGTAGGTTCAGCTTCACTGTAAAATGCAGGTAGAAAAACGCGGATTTAGATGCACCCAATGCAAACTAAAGCTATTGATATCTCCTAGACTACTACATCGTAGAGTTGCTATCCGGAGTGAAGTAAGTCGGTTGACCCCGGTCTTGTTCGAGTAGTTTTTGATATTCCCCGCTCGGCCGAGTGTAGGCCGAAGCAAATGCTTAGATGAGAAGAAGTAAGAGCAAAAGTAAGAACAAGAGGAACAAAGAAGAAGTAGGGCTTACTTCCTTCCTTAGGTGCACCCCCTCTTTGAGGGGTGAGTGCCTTATGAAACCACCGCAATCAATTGGTATTTTATCCCACTTACTCTTCGCGGGAACGTCGTTTGGAGCTAGATCCCTAGTCTCACAGGGAGGAGTTGTTTTCTTTTCCTCTAACACTGTAGTTTAAGCCTGATAATGGAACGGCCCGCCTGGCCATGAATATTACGTCAATAGAGTAAGTCGTTTTTTCCGTTGTGCCGAAGCTAGGGCAGCGATGCGAACGCTTGTGAGTGCATTAAGTAAGTCAGATAGACGTTGGTATGAAGAAGGTCAATTGTGCAGGATCGAGCCCTGGCCTTGGAAGCCATCCATTCAAGCCTTCCCAGTCCTTATGGTTTTTGATCGGAGTTTACAAATCCATATGATATGGTTTTAAAGCTTCCTAGCCTAGGTTTGTGCGAAGCATGAGCGAGCTCAGCGCTACTCGTGTGACTCTGCGTCATGGCTTTCAGAAGGGCCTAAAGTGCATGATGATTCGATTTCCGAAATATAGATAAAGGCCTCCTCAGTCCGCCCCGGTTCAAATACCATTCTTTTTCACTTTCTCCTACCCCCTCAGGCTTCCTTTTCGTTGTTACCACTTACCTAGATCGATATGGCTAGTTTTTCTAGCGAGATTTCTAGCTTGAATTAAGGCTTCCTTGAGTTGAGAGATGGGTTAACAATGCTAATGGTTCTGTCTACCCTTGATACCCGAGAGTCACTGAACTTAGAGTAGTGACTCCAGTGAAAGCAGAATCATAAGAATAAAAAGCAGACGAGATAAAATCGTAAAATAGAGAAGGATTTGCTACTGAATCAGAAGTCGCTGCTTAGGTTGCATATAGTTGAATAGGCATCAGAATCCGCGACGAGGATGGGCTAAGGCGCAGAGAGGTGCATTGATGCCCAGACGAAGCTTAAGCTCTTTGATGGACAAATGCCAATATATCCCCGGTGATGAGCCCTCTTTGGATCTTTTTTTTATAGAGTAGGCTCTTGTTGTTACAGAATGCTTAGGGGTGCTGTTGAATATATGCTGTTCTTGCCTTACTAGGCACCCTCCAACAAGAAGGAACCATCAAGCTACATGCCCCACAACCCTCGCTCCCCTATACCACGCTAACGAAAGCAATCTGCGTGAGATTGAATTCCCTAAACCCTATTCCTATTGTTAATACACCCGAATTCGCATCAGAATCAGAAAGGTTTGGGCCAGCCATAATGAGATCAATCACGAGTCTTCGCTACAGAAGATTCCTAAGTCGTAGCTTGGAAGTAAACCCGGATGATAATCCCGGAAATGAGGCTACAATCCTCCACTTGGAGATGGGAATATTGAGTAGTAACTAACTCTAGAGGCATTTTCTGGGACCGAAATTGTCTCGCGAAGCTGGTCTCTGGAATTCAGTAAGATATCCTCTTCTTTTATTTTGAGTGTTAGATTCAAAGCTAAGGAGGGCCAGTGAGACTTCTCAAATGTGAGCGTATCAGCTCTTACTGCTCTTGTAGCCGGTGTTCTAGTAGAACAAGAATATTAAGAGAAAGGGGGATTTGGCGGACTAGACAAATCGGATATCACATGGAGGGGGGAGTTCGATCCTGAGCCAGGATGAACGCTGGCGGCATGCTTAACACATGCAAGTCGGATGGGAAGTGTTCTATCCCCAGCACCGCTTAGTGATGAAAGAAAGAGCTGAAGCTAGTCTTGATCAGTCTAAGAAATCCTTCCCCGTAACCTTAGTGCTATCAGTTCCTTGCCGTATTCTATATAAATTTGTCCGTATTCAATAAATCGTCCGTATGAAAGAGCATCGGCTTCACTAGGAGCGGATACTCAAACTTGAACACAAGCACTGGAGAAAATAGCAGTCGAGCGGATTCTTGCCATCAAAAGAGAGCTGTAGGCATCAAGATAAGGGACCGATAAAGTAGACCGCTGCAGGTTGAAAGGTAAGGATAGTATGATTGCGGGTCCTTTGCATCATGGGCCAAAGCGACTTAGAGACCGCTGAACATCATTTGGACAGGCCGAGGCCCTATGGGGTCTGTTGATGGCTGTCATTTTCTGGGCTATTTTGATAGACTCAGATCCTTTATTTATAGGATTTCATGTGAGGAGGACTTTCATTTTGACAGATCCATCGTGCCTTCTTTTCTTTCTTGCATGGGCTCTATGACTTGGATTCTTTGATTGTGCTAATTGCCATGTCATTCGCAAATAACAAGGTAAGTTGCTTGGCTTGGATAGCTGCACTTCAAAAGAAAAGAGTTGCGTAGGTAGACATGACTATAAGGAAGAGTGGAAGGCTCAAGGCATAAAGGAAATACCTTCTTATTGATAGCGATAGGACAGGTGAGAACTTCCCTACTTCTCAACTAACTGGCCTAGCTTTCAAACTTGCTCTCTAGGCTTGAAGGTGGCAAACCACTACCTCAGTCTTCACCAAGCCAGAAAGAAGCTTTTAGGAAAAGCCAAACTCACTCGCCCGAACCCGAAAGGGGTTAAGCCAGGATACCCGCTCTTAGGCGGGAGTATAAAGATCCCCTTTCTCTTCTTAGGAAAAGAGCAAGCCCCGTAAACAACGAAAACTGGTTCGACATGAACAAGAGGAACAAAGAAGTATCTTCAACTCCTCTAGAGGTTGAGGATGAGGAAGTGATGGGGACGACGATGCTCGTGCAAGATAAGTCGCAATGAAGGAATATCGTCAACGCAGCTGGAGCCGCTAGATCTTAGTAAAAGAGGCCTTCTCGTGGACTACAACAAGGAAAATAAAGAACTAAAACAAAGCAGATTTTATTCATTACTAGCACTAGAAGCATTTTGTTACATGGGATGGGAGTAGATCCAATGGGAAGCTTACACACATAGACCAGCCAAACAACTAAACACAACATTACAACAAAGTTAACAAACAAACAACATATTAAGTTAAAAGAAAAGAAGACCATACATTAAAACACACTACTTTGCGTCTACAGACACTTATTTATCGTTTTAATAAATAAAGCTAATGCTCATTTCTCGGGGGATTGGAGGGGGGAGCTGCCGCCGCAGCTCGCACAATCAGGTCCTCCTGTTCGAGGAGGAGGGCCCGTTTCCTGGCTTCAAGAGCTTGAATCCGCTCCCGTAAAAATTGCATTCTTCTTCCTACGTCCTCAGGATCGAGAGCAGGCGGATGCTCCCAGAACAGACCAAGCATTTGCTCACATTGGAGCTTCTGGTTTTCTACCTGACGGATTTCGTTCTGAATTGTTGCCAGTCTTGCGGCAATGATATCCATTAAGTGTTACTTAAAGTCTTTCTTTCTGACTTCTACCTCTCTCTTTGAAAATATAGACTGAAAGAAGCTTCTATTTATAGGCCTTGGAGGCGCTTAACTCTTTCTTATTATTAGTAATAATTGTTGTCTTAGTTTCATAACATGTTTCAACCCCGGCTTTTCATGAATATGGAACCAGATCCACTAGATTTTAGTGTGCTGAATAATTATCTTCGTACTCCAATCCGTACGAAAGGCCCTGCCCAAAAAGCGAATCAAATAGTCCTTTGTGGGTATCGCCACGTGGCTTAATTCCGGTCACTCCCTCAGGAATAGGAGGCAATAATAGAACGCACATCAGAGAGTACTCCCCCTTCTCGTCTAACGTCTAATAAGGCAGGTTTCAAAAGCCCCTTTCTTAAGAGATAGAGCACTCCTTACTCGACAGCTCGAAAGCGGATCAGTACAAACCCACGTGATCCGTATTCGCTTACGTACCACGCGTGCTTCGTCGTACACTTACTACTCCTATTTCACTGGCTTATTTGTACCCGGCTACATGATGGCACTCCCCTCGGCCAATCCTCACTCGACAGCCCAGTCCTTGATTAACTTGATTGACTTGATTGATCTGATCAGACGCTTGCTTTTTCCAAGCCGTTTACAGCTCAATCCGTAAGTTCACACTAGTCAGTACAGCTTTTTTTGAATTTAGTTTAGTGAAGAAGTTTATAAAATAAGAAAGTGACAAAAAAACTTGGCGGAAAGCTCTATGGGCCGAGGCTATATGGGCTTAGGCCTTTTGATGGCTGGCTTTTTTTTTGAATTTCAGATCCTAAAATGTATTTGATGGGCTTTGAATTTGGACAGATCCAGCGGGCCCTCTTGCATGGACTTGGGCTTGCTTTGATGATGGGTAGGCTTGTTGTGCTTTGCCCCTTCTGTGGACTTTCATTAAGGAAAACAGACTTGACAGGTTCATTCGTGGGACTTTCCTTGGATGGGCCTTCGATCTTTTGTGGGCTTTAAACTTGCCTACTTTCCTCCTTCTAAAGAGGGTGTCCTATCTGTCTTAGATCACGCCCATGACCAATGGTATTTTTCTCCGATCAGGGATGAAGAGGAGAGCATTGACCTATTTACGGATAAAAAAATAGAAAAGAAGCTGTTATGCTTATTTCTATTAGAGAAGATATCAATTACGAGGCATCTCGGGGATGCAGACTAAGTCCTTGAGACACTTATGATTGATGAGCTATTGGGAATCGAGGATAATAAGAGGAATACCACACTGTTATTTACAAGCTAACCGCAGGGAATAAAGTGAGATCCGATGTGTCGATACCGGATCCGGACACGCTAACTAAACTGCTACCTTTTGAAAGGCAATCAACGGATACTTCTAGCGTGCACCTACGCTAAAGAAGCATTAAGTAGGACTGCGGGTTAAGTGAAGTTGCAAATGGAAAGAAAAAGAAGATGGACTCAGATCAGACACTTCCCCTTTTTCGGCCAGAGACTACAATTTCAATGATGCCACTTTTTAAATAGGCAAATGCAAATAGGTCTATCAAGCTTAGCCTTTAGAGCGAGGATTGGGCGAACAACAATCAGAATACCTTTCTTTCGCTTCTTCTGTCAGCTAATTCAACAATGTCAGCTATTGCCCTTGGGCTTGATTCTCCGGCTCAGCTGGATATGTAGGCAAGTTAAATACAAGAAAGAAGGATGACCCCAGCCCCGCAGGTGTAAGCATGAAGTAAAGATGAAGTAAGCATGTCCGCAAAGACTACTCGCTCGCGGTAGACTTTTCTAGCTTTATTGCTGACTCTAAGCCTACCTTCTTGAGAGAAGAAGGAGTGCTGATTTATATCAGATGAGCAGGGTGCATTCCTAAAAGGTCGATCGATTTCCGAACAGCACCATACAAAACAAAAAGAGAGAGTTGAAGAAAAAAGAGGATGATAATCAAGCAAGTTGGAAGTGGAAAGCAACTTCGATAGAGTTTAGAGGGAATTCATCCTTTCCTTCGCCCGATTCTCTCCCTCGTCCTAACGGTTCCTCATCTCTCTTCCGCCCCAGAGTCTATCACAAAGGAAGCAAGAAAGAGAGAGCAGAAAGAGGAATTAGTCGCTGAAAAATAGATCTAATAAAGAGGACTATCAAGAAAACTGAATCCGAATCAACTAAGTCAAGCCTAATCACTCACTACGAAGAAGTGAGGAAAGCAAAATATCTCATTGGGGCCCGTGCCTTCCTCAGGGTATGGGTGATATACTGCTCGATCTATTTAGGAAAGAGCAAGAAAGAGCCCGCATAAGAATCGGAATATGGCGAGAAGCGCTGGGATGCGAGAAAGTATGGGCTATAAAGAGGAAGATTGTGAGATAGCTCAACTAGAAAATACAGGTTTCAATCGATTAGGTAAGCTTGTCTTAGGAAGGGTCTTCAATTAGAAATCCTTTTGAAAAAAGAGAAAGGGCTGGTCGATCAGTCAGTTGGAGTCAACTTCCACGGTACATACAATATATTCTAAACAACTTCACTTCAGACTCTCGAATAGAAATATTCTTTAATTTGAAGTCCTGTGTGGAAAGCAGGCGCCACCCATCGCCTCGACTACGAGTCTTGGCATCAAGGAGAGTAGATTTCTCTTGACTGTATCAATTAATCATTGGTACAGCCCTGAGTTATCTTGGC
>CAOJCS016767469.1:0-13720 GCA_948332485.1 Euphorbia guentheri
GCTCCGCCATGCATACACATTCCTACCATGTCACACATACATGCTTATACCAAGACTTATGTATGCCATGCCATGCATACATCAATATGCCTTGTCATCCATATGCCATGCCATGCATACGTTAATATACCACGACACCCATATGCCATGCCATGTACACACCGATATGTGATGCATCCATATGCCTTGTCATACACTCATACCTATGCCATGACACCTGTATGCCATACCATGCATACATACCTATGCCATGTCATCCATGTGCTATGTCACGGATGCATACATCAACATGTCATGCCATCCATAAGCCATGCCATCCATCTGCCATGCTATGCATACGTCAATATGATATGTCATCCATATCCCATGCCATCCACATGCCATGCCATGTGTACATCAATATGCCATATCATCCCTATGTCATGCCATACACATATCCCTATTCCCTGTCATCCATGTGGCATGCCATGCATGTAAATATGCCATGCAACTATATCCTATCACGTCATACCATGACATTCATACTTTATCATAGGGCCATCCCATCACATCCATCAGTCCCATGACCTCATAAGTCATGTCCTTTAACCTTAAGCGTTTAGGGGAATCGAATGAATCGATGCTAGTCAGCATGCCCCACTGTAGGTATCATAATCACATATTGCACTTCACATAAGTCTATCCTATATAATGGGTATGCTTATATATCGCATAAGTGTCGTCCCATATGTCCATAAGTCTGCATAAGTTAGACTTCAACCTTTGTCTGATTTCCTTTATGGTGAGGCAAATCATTAAGACACACATCACCATTTCATACATACATATACTAACTACTAACCACTAACTGTTGGGCACATCATATGACCATACATGCTTGTTTCGATACATGTTTACACCTGTAGACACGAGTCTATATATATTGTTCTGGTATGTCATGCATGCCAATTTGCTTCAAAGACACATGTTTAAACATGACGTCTTGATATGTTCACCGCATTTATTCCAATGCATATTCATACAAGTTAATCAGGTATGTTTATACATTCCCACTCATCCTAAAGACACATGTTCAAACATAATGTCTCGACATGTCCATCATGTTTATTCCAATGCATGCTCATACATGCTATTTGGGTTTATTCATACATTTGCACTCGCTCTAAGATGCATGTCCATGCATGGTGTCTCATCATATCCACACATGTTCATTTGTTACACGTTCATACATATTAATCAAGTACGTATATACACCCCACTCACTCTAAGACACATGCCTATGCATGGAATCTCAACATACCCATACGTGTTTATTCAAATATGCATTCATACATGCTATTCGGATATGTTCACATGTTCCCACCCATCCTAAGAGGAATGTACATATGTGGCATCCCAATATGCCTGCATGTGTTAACTTGCTTCTTCCCAGAATACATGTTTAGGTGGTTGGTTTGCATTGCTTTTCTCCACACACCATGCATAGTATCAAGATCACCTATCTGCACTTCTACATGCATACACTCTCACACTCATAGACCATACGAATGCATAGTCAAAGTGCATATGTTGTTAATTTTTTACCTGTATGATGTCATGGATGCAGGAATTCACCAAAGAAGCCAAGAAGGGCCAGGACTGGTAGGGAAGATCATGGGATAGATCCATACAAAGAAATTAAGAATGGGATCGTGGACGCGCTTGATGACTACCTGTCATCCTTAGAGTTTGACCTAGTCCTAAGCACGACTATGGGATTTGCCATCAAGTTGGCCATTGCACACAATGCCACAGAGATGGCCGATCTAAGAGCCAGATACGCTGATTTACAGCTGGAGGTATTGTCCTTGAATTGTCAAGCTGAAGCTAACTTCAACAGGGAGGCCCATATTCTCCAATCTATCCCTAGCATCAAAGCACGTCCAATTACTACATTGAGCCAATTCATATGTGACAATAGCAAACTACAAACCTCTTCAAGACCGCCCATGATGGCACCACCCGTTCTATCCTCTCTCGTGGTTCCATCTATTCCCAAAATAGGCACAGTCATCACCAACCAAGCAAGAGGATCATTAGTGCCTAAGGAAACTTTTGTTAGCCCTTGTGATGAATTGCTTAAATAGATATTCATAAGGTGCCAAGATGCCAAGGTGCTTGGATCAATAAGGCCTTACAAAACACCATCCCTTGAGAATAGGCTGAATTTCTACTCTTATCATATGTCCAACATGCACAAGAACGATGAGTGTGTAGGGTTGGCCAAATTTATTCGGAAGCTGGTAGTTTAGAAGCTCCTCCCCTGGAATCCACCTCATTGTCATCCATCAACAGGGGCAAGAACCCTCCACCAGTATAAGCACATCCTGTAACATTACACTTGAGTAGCCCCACCATCTGAAGGCTCCCGGCCTGTAGGGAGCTATTTTATCTTTTTTAATGTGGTACTTTGTTTTAAACATTGTGTATTGAACTATTTTTATCTATGCAAGTCATCTTTCACACTTGTATGTTTATATTTATTCACCTGAATGATGCATCTATGCAAACATATTGCATTACGTATGAATCCACTAGGACATAGATAAAGTGACTTTAAAAGTGACTACGCTCCATCTTGAAAAGTCTGGTTTAGCCAAGCACTTCAACGTTGATGGTGTGGTAAAAGATGCCATTATGAATAATACACCTGCATTTCTTTCCTTCTCGCGTGAAGCATTTTGAGACTTGTTTTAAACCATATGCCTTTTGAAGAAATTGATGCAAAAGTTTTATCTTCTGTTCACTTGTCTGAATTGTTCCCTGATGGGTCTTTACATTCATCTAAGCATTCATTTAATATATCGATGTTCACAATGCGTCATTGTATGCAAATAATCTCGAAACATTAAGTTAAAATGGTTCATCGATCACTTGGCTAAACTTCTAAGGAAAAAGAGAGAATAAAAGAAAAAAAAATAAAAGGTAAGAGATTCCCCAACATCCAAGAAGACACAGAAAATGCGAGGCACAGAGTCTGGGACCAACGCTCAACTATCTCAGACGAGTAATAGATTGCAACACATTAAGCTCATAAAAGTCTTTCTGGGGTAACCTTTCCAAAAGTCCTAATCCTCAAAGAAACCGAAACACCCCCCAAATCACATGGTGGGAAGGTACAACAATCGAGAGAACCTCACATCCCAATCCATACATGTTCAAGGACCTTCAGGTCACAATGAAAGATCTAAACCGCCAGGCCCGGAGGTTAATCCCTTAAGCCCACACACTCTTCAAACACTCCAAATTGAGAAAACCTTTTAACCCTATACCTGATAGAAAAGACCATCTGAATGGGCAATATGAACCCGAAAAGATTAGCCATGCAAAACTAATCCGCTACTTTGGTAGAAGAGTTTCCAACTTTAAAGTCCATATCGTCAGGGGACCAAAACCAAAGCCTCATCTTCACCTCCTATCCCACCAAGCCATTGTAGTCATTCAAATGGCTTCAACAAAATGCCTCGGTGAGGTCTCAACACCCATCAACAAGTTTACAAGGAAAAACCCGTATTCATCTGAATCCAACTGTCGAAGAAAGAGCCATCAAAGTCAGAGGAATCTCTTTCCCACT
Organism: Euphorbia guentheri; assembly: GCA_948332485.1. Taxonomy (NCBI): domain Eukaryota; kingdom Viridiplantae; phylum Streptophyta; class Magnoliopsida; order Malpighiales; family Euphorbiaceae; genus Euphorbia; species Euphorbia guentheri. The sequence continues at coordinate 3,614 of CAOJCS016767469.1, forward strand.
CACAAATAATAATAATGATTATAATAGAATGAGTGAGAAATGTCAAAAGAAAAACCAAAAATGCCGTCTGACAAAGGAGGATGAGTTAAGCAATATGCACCATTTTCCTTATTCAAGATTCAAATTAAATTTATCAATGTAACATTATGTACTCAAAATATTACATGAATGCCGTGATGAATGAATAAGAATCATCCATTTAATAACTGTGCATTTAAGCTTGCATTAAGGCTTCAAAATTTATTTATTTCAAATCAACACTTGTAATACTCACACATCCCGAGGAGTTTGGCACCTATATGACCTCTAAAAATTCTTTCTCCTATCATAAACTTTGGGGAACATCATTTGCATAGCCTCTAAAACCGCTTATTTTTATCCTGACCAGGGGCATGTCATTTGCATGACCCTTAAAGATTGTTTGCCTCATCTCCAGTCTAGGGCCATGTCATCTATGTAACCCTTAAAGACTATTTCATTTTGCTTTTGGCCAAGGGGCATGTCATCTACATACCCCCAAGACCTTTTCATTCTGTTAAGAAACCCAAGGGGCATGTCATCTATATACCCCCAAGACCACTTCTTTCTATTGAGAAACCCTAGGGGCATGTCATCCATATAACCCTTAAACTAGTACAGTTTCACTCTTAACCCAAAGTGTAACACCTATACAATTCCTAATATCCTCTATCCCGATAAACTAGCCTAATCGACCGACGACATATGACACTCTTGATGCTAGTACATCAGACCACAAAATAGTGGGCTATTCAGGGGTGTGAAACCGAAAGGACCTATGAGAATGAAAGCGAGTTATAGTTAAGTTTGAAGTCACTTTCTTATTTTCTATTGCATTCACTTGTATTACATGATAATGTTATGATTATTCACATCATTTGACAGTCCCCCACAAAAGAGGAAAGAGTCCGCTGAAGTCAAAAACCCCAAAAGAGGCGGGTTAAGAAAAAGATTAGATATCTAGAGACAATAACCCTCCTAACCGGCTGCTTAAGATCATCTGACCATTGTCCTATCCCCAAAGAAAGGCATTCATTTAAGCAGCTACCGCAAGCCTTCAACGAGAAATCCCCAAGAAAGAATCTTTAACCTGCCCTAAGAGCACCCACAGCCACTTGCCTGACCTTTAGTGGATTTGATGAATTCCCCATCCCTTGCCTTATTACGCATGCATGCACCTCACATGTTGCATTTCATTCATAAGGCAGATCTAGCAACCCATTTTCATATCCACATTAGTCCTCATGTGTTTTAAATCATAAGTGACGTGTATATATATATTTTGTATTACAACGTAATAAATTATTTTTATCAAAATATTTCAATTCTTTCAGACACAATACACCATATTTAGTCAGTAAGATCCCACATCTCATTTTCTCCCACACACATTCCTTCATTTTCACCCACAATTGAAGGGGACAAATTTTTGTTACCAAATTCATCAATTATAAGTAAAAATTCATGCTAGGTTGCGCCAGCTGCCTATTTATTGTGTGTGCATTTTCCTAAATTGCATTTCACCACAATATATGGCTCACATTTTCCTAATTTACATTTCATCAAAATATGCGACTTGCATTTTCTTAATTCACATTTTGCCGTAATGTATGGCTCGTATCCCCTTAATTCGTGTTTTACTGTAATATGTAGCTCGCATTCCCTTAATTAGCATTTTTCTATGACATTGGCTCGCACTTTCTTAATTCATATTTCTTCATAATATATGGCTCGCATTTCCTTAATTTGCATTTCACAGTAATGTATGGCTCGTATTCCTTTAATTCGCATTTCACCGTAATATGCAGCTCATATTCCCTTAATTTGCATTTTGCCACAATATATGGATCATATCCCCTTAATTCGTGTTTTACCGTAATATATAGCTCGCATTCCCTTAATTCACATTTCACCATAATGTACGACTCATATCCCCTCAATTCACATTTCACCATAGTATGCAGTTTGCATTCCTGTGATACGTGTTTTGCCGTGATATATGGCTCGTATTTTCTTTATTCCCATTTTACCATAATATATGGCTTATATTTCCTTAATTCGCATTTCTCTATAATGCAAGGCTCGCATTCCCTTAATTTGCATTTTACCATAATATATGGCTTGTATTTCCTTAATTTGCATTTAACCGTAATGCACGACTCACATTTCCTTAATTTTATTTTACCGTAATGCACGACTCGCATTCCCTTAATTCGTATTTTACCATAATATACGACTCTTAATTCATATTTTACCGTAATACATGACTCATATTCTATGAATTTGCATTATATCATAATATGTGGCTCGCATTCTCTTAATTTTCATTTCACTGTAATGTATGGCTCGCATCCCTTTAATTCATGTTTTACTGTAATATGCGGCTTGCATTCCCTTAATTAACATTTTGCCGTGATATACAACTCGTATTCTCTTAATTCACATTTCACCGTAATGCATGACTTGCATTCCCTTAATTTGTGTTTTGTCATACTATATAGCTTGCATTTCCTTAATTCGCATTTCATCGTAATGCATGGCTCGCATTCCCTTAATTCGCATTTTGCTATAATATGCGGCTTGCATTTCCTTAATTCATGTTTTCCTATAATATACATCTCGTATTCCCTTAATTTGCATTTTGCCATAATATGCAGCTCGTATTTTCTTAATTCACATTTCGCCATAATATACGGCTCGCATTCCCTTAATTTGCATTTAGCCGTAATGTACAGCTCGCGTCCCCTTAATTTGCATTTCACCGTAATATACAGCTCGAATTCCCTTAATTTGCATTTTGCCGTGACATATGACTCGTATTTTCTTAATTTACATTTCATTGTATATACGACTCGTATTTCCTTAATTCACATTTTACCATGACATATGGCTCGCATTTCCCTCAATTTACATTTTGCCATAATATATGACTCGCATTCTGATAATTTTGGTTTTGAACTTATATTCTGAGCTTTATGAAGCATTGATTTTGGATATTTTGATTGGATTTTCTTCATTTCGTCGTAGTTTTGTAGGCATCTTTTATATTTTGTTTAAGTTTATGATTTGTTTGAATTTTTATGTGTTTTCTGTTATTTTATTTTGTTTTTAGGTTTGAGGTTACAGGACCAAGGACTTGTGTGATTTAACCAGTTCCTCGAGCTTTATGATACAGGAGTTGATGCCTTGAGGTGAGAAGTCTGACGTGGATATGTGCTTGGAGATAGATCTTTGGAGCTTAATTTGACAAGAATGGAAGTTGAATTTGGAGATGGATATTGAATGAAAGTTTTGGTTTGTGATTCAAGCTTTCTAACGGATCTGAGATCACATGATTTGGAGATCGGATGAGAAAGATATGAGCGTTTGAAGATGAAGCGGTTCGAGGGGTCTTTGCATAACTCGACGAGTAATTCGTAACTCGCCGAGTTACACACGATAAAATTTTTGAAGAATGGCAGAACATAATTTTTCTGGCGAGTTATCATAACTCGGCGAGTTATGCTTTATAACTCGGTGAATTTTGTAACTCGTCCGATGAGTTACGGATTTTTAGCTTGTTTTAGGGCTGTATTTTTCCTACTATTTTATTTTATTTTTGGAACTTATATATAGCTGCTAATAATGTATTTTAGGTTATCTCTTGTCATATTTTTCAGAGCTAAGAACCCTAGATCTTAGTTTCACTTTGTAATCAGATTACAGTTGAATCAATCGAAAGTTTTGTCTTGGAACCTTCACCTTTTGCGGATTGTTGTTGCTACGTGAGTTAACTTTCTTATAGAGGATCCCCTTTGCTCGTATTTTCCCCAGAGCCAAAATCTACCAATTCGATAACGACTTTGATCTTTCTCAATCTTTGTATTCAATTAGAGTTGCGATCTGCTTAGACTATATGTGCAATTGAATTCCATATTCTTTTCATCCCCACTTGTTAATATAATTGTGCAATCAACAATAGGGTTTATGCATATTTATTGATTAATTGATTTGCTAGAGTTTCCTTTAGCCTCGTATACTTGATTATCAATTTAATCTATATCTGTTTCGTGATTCAGTTTTACAGCTGGAAAATCGGGGACTGACAATCTTACGGGACTTAAGCAAACTTAGTTTCTGGATTACTGAACTAGGAGGGCCGTTAGGAGTACCTTACCCTAGGCATTTTAAACAGTAGGAGTTGCTATCAAAACCTAGCTTTGACATTAATTTTAATTATTTGCATTACTTTAATCGTTGTATTCTTGACTGATTGGTAAGTATCATGCTCATTTATATTCATAGGTCGGATAAACATCATTTGCTCTTCCGTTCAATTCAGGTTCAGATTTATATTTGACAATGGATCACCATTAGGTTTAGTTTAGGGTTAGTTTAGTTTAGATTTATTTACAAAGATTATTTTCCCGCCTATTAAACACCAAAGCCCTAGAACTAGAGTTTGTAGTGATAGAATTCCCTATAGGATCGATACCTGGACTCAAATCCGGATTTATTACTTCACAGCGACGGGATACACTGTCCCTTAGTTGATCTTTTACACTATACTTAAGTTGAGTTATTTTATATCACGCTAAACGCGCATCACATTCCCTTAGTTTGCGTTTCATCGCAATATACGGCTCGCATTCCCTTAGCTCGCATTTTGCCGTGATATATGACTCTCATTTTCTTAAGTTCGTGTTTCACTATAATGTGTTGGTCACACTTCCTTAACATGCATTTCGCTGTAATGTACGGTTTACACCTCCTTACCGCACATTTCTCCATGACCCATGGCTCATGCTCTCTTCTTACGTGACTCATCGTGACCTACTACTCGCGTCTTTTTGTCTTCTTTGTATGCATTTTATATTTTATACGCATAAATATGACACTTCACCTGTGCTCTATTCTATGCTTATGCATCGGATAAGATCCCTTGCTCCCTCTATCGTCTTCTCAAATTTGACTTTCGAATTTGATCACACGAGGGGCAGTCTGTGAGCACGGGAGTTTTCCTAGGGCGATGATTAAATCGGCTCATACTGATTTTCCTTTTTACATTTTCGAATGTACCCGAGGTTAGCTGAAATGAACTAAAGGACCCCAATATCCATGTGGAGTGAATCCAAAGCAAGCACTTTTGAATATTTTTTTATTAATCTAAACCCGAGGAAAAATGCACAAAACTGACCCAACCCAACCTAACAAACTAAACCGATTAAAACCGACAAACCAAACCAAAAACCCAACCAACCCAAAGAACCTATACACCTAAAAAACTAAGCCAACTAAACCCATTTGTTTACCCCAAATTTCAAACTTCATATCTGAATTTTTGAAAGAGAATATCAAATAAAAAGTGTGTTGCATCAATTAGGAAAGATGCCTTTGAGGTAAAGAAAAGGCAATGTGGTCTTATGCCACTTTTACTGTGGACAACACAACAAAGAAGACCACCTTCCAGTAGCAAATAGAGACCATTCATGAGCTGATCTATGTGAAAAAGCAAAGGGAGAGGGGATTAAAAGAAAAATTTCAGCAATCCATTAAGGGGGAACTCTCTTTTTTTTTTTTGAAGAACCGTAGATAGCAACTTCTCTCTCTTCTATTCTCCTACTTTTAGCCACCTCTTTCTTGATATTGCCACTCTTCTCCTCCCAACCCTTACTTGTTCTAATCTTCATCCATCAGAAATATTCACCTCTTTCTTTCCTCTTTCATCTCCTACCACCACCTTGCTTTGAAAACCTCCTTTTTCTTCTTTGTTTTCCATCTCTTAAAAAGTCTTTCAACCTCTTTACCACCCATAAAAGTCCATCTTAAACTCAGCAAGGAGGGATATTTCCCCCATAGATACTCTCTTCTTGTGAGTTTCAGTGGTCCATACTGTGTTTTTGAGATAAGACTTGCTCCGGAGTCTATTCCTGTCGGCGAGGATGACTTGGGCACATCCTTCGACTAACTTGAGTATAAACACTATGAGGGTAACAAAACCGAGGCCTAATCTTTCTCTTCATATGCATCTTGATTTTTGTTGGCTAAAAGCCTAAGTTTTTATGTCTTGGTACGTTTTATTCGACAAAAAACCAAAAATAGATTGTTTTGGTTGAGAATGAGAAAATCGCACTAAAATAAATGGTTAAAATAGCTACAATATCCCCCTGAAATTTCTTTATATTCCCTAGTATTAATGGAGTGGATGGGGGAAAAATGAACTTAAAACTAGCAAAAATGGCTTTAAAAGGGACTGAAATGGGTTAAAATTGGACTTTGGGTGTTTGAGTTTTTAATCGTTAAATTTCATGTTTTTATGGTTAGAATCACCCCTAAAAGTGTTAAAAATTGTTAATTTTTAAGTCTCATTCCTCCCGGGGAATTTCTGTGGTTCCCCGACTGGAGTAAAAATGGATAAAAGATGAAAAGATAAGGGAAACAGTGCTGCAACTCATCGAGTTTCAGGCCAACACGTCGTTCTCCTACAAGAGCACGTCGTGCTGGCCATAACACGACGAAGGGTTCCAGGTCTGATGCCCATTTTCATAAAGAATCATGCAACATGCCATATTGATGTGCTAACTCACCGAGTTTTTAATCCCAACATGTTGTGTTATCTCCAACATGCCGGCGCATTGCCTTCTGTCAAAAACAAGAAAATCCCATTTTCATGCAACACTGTATGTTGGTCTTGTAACACGGCATGTTGCATGTCTAAACTTGGAAATTTTTTTATTTTTTTTTCTTTTTCCCGTACTTAGTCGGTTTTCATTTTTGGTCTTTTAAATCTTGTTTTCGCAGTTTTTTACTCCTAAATACCACCTTTACATGTATATTTATGTCATTTAATTTTTTTTAATTCTTACCGCTTGATGTGAAATCGATATGTGCCAATTTGAGACCGTTATTATATTTGCCTATGAGACTTAGTTTTATTTTTTGTAAAATATCATTTGCATCAAGAAAATCGTGTCGAAAAGCTGGCTTTAGGGCCGCTAGAATAATACAACGAAGAGAATCATTTCACGGATGCCCAACTAACTAAATTTGCATGCCTCTGAACTAAAAATTGAGCCAACCATTTTCCAACAATAACTTATCATCGAACCCTTTCATAATTGAGCCGAAATTATTTTCGGGCCATCACAAGACCATCCCTCGGTCCAATATGTTTGATCCAATAAATCGCTTTGGGGTCAAACGTCCCCCTAAAAACATGACTCCGAGCTATCTTTTGTCCCCATTTTTAATGAATGTCCATTTCAAGCACGATGTTATGCTATGTGTTTAAAGCCCTCCCTTTTAATTACATATATGCATGTGAATGTATGTTTCCTATACCCCCCCTTTTTATTTTAGATGTAAAACTCCGTACATAGGTTGTTTGTTATTCAATTGGTTTGTAATTAATTGTTTAACTTTTTACCGCTTTATGTATGTGCGATCACTCTAATTTTAACTTAGAATCAATCTAGAATGTTTTTATGATACAAGTACTTCATTTTCCAAATAGTATAGATTTTCTTTTAATAAGTCTTTTGAAAAAGGATGAGCAGATGTCTTGTTCAAATCCGATCTCTAGATCACAGTTCTGGATTCGAGACTTAGGATCTGAGTTCTACCGTGAATTAATTCCTGGTAGAGCTTGGAACAGGATTGTGACTCCAAATATCATTTTTGAGAGATTTGAGTCTGGATTTCTTTTACAACAATTTCTTTCAAAATGTTTTCCTTTTGTTTTCAAAAACCAAATTCTTTTAAACAAAAACCCAAAGCCTGCATTCATACGCATTTTCAAAATTAAGGAATTTCTTCATGAGAGCCTCATTTCACTTCTTATGTGAGAGGTATTCCAAAAGAGGTAAACCTTAGTTGCTTAAGTAATTTATTATTCTTTCTTGAACTTAAAATATCAACTTTCGAGAGCGCTAAGCTGCTCGCATCAAAAGTATACTTTTTATATGATCCCCATTTTATAACTTTCGAGAGCTTCAAATGGCTCGCGTCGAGAGTAAAATTTTTAAATGGTTTTATTTTATGATAGAAGGGTCACACACTCATACATGTCATGTGGCACTCCTGAATACCTAGCTATATCCACTACCATCAAAAATATATCAAGATGATCATTGGGATTTTCATTGACCCCTCTACTGAATTGTCCATTCGCATTGATTAGATACACCATGCTAGCCTTAATCTCACCGGGATAGCAGGTAGAACCACTCCACTATGTTCCCTAGGTCTCTATAGAGCCATATAATCTTCCATGGCTCGGTTTTTACAAGCTCCAACTTTCCTTTGAATCCGTTCAGCATGTTCTCTATGGAGTTGTTCCAATTCAGCCATATCTTTGGCTAGCATTTCAGCCTCCGCTGCTGCATGCTGTGCTTCGTCCATCCTATTAAGTCTTTCTCCTCTCAACCTGCGACTAGAATGTTTAATTTCAGGGTCAAATGGAAAAAGCTTTGCGTTTTGATAACGATTATGCGTGCACCAAAAATAACACTTTAACAATCAAACACACAAGGATATCAGAAAATTAGAAAGAATAAAAATAAAAAATACAAGAAAAACAAAAATATATTCACAAAATACAATGTATAAGTCATCTATATACCCTAGGTTTGAATGGCCAGAGAATAAATGTTTCCCTGGTAACGATGCTAAAAACTTGATGCAGTGTCGCAGTGATATGAATTTGCTGCTCTGATCACCAAACTCAAAGGCAAGTATACCCCGTCATTGTCAAGTAATAAATCTTGTTCTTTTAAGTCCAGGTATTGACCCCATAGGGAAAATACGTCTACGATATCTAATCTAGGATTTTAGCATGATATAGCTATAAAATTAATTCTAAAAATGTAAACTAAATTAACTACTCCTAATGGTGATCTTTGTTAAACAAACTCTTCATAAATGAAATAGATGGGAAAGTTAATTGATGTTTTACTGACCTGTGAATATTAATGTGGATGAGACTTATTAACCTAACCAAACCAATTAATCAATGAAATGCAATATTCAGATCAATATTAATATACGTTTTCGATAGTTAATCCTACTCTGTTAAGAAACTAGGGTAAAATTATCCAGAGGGTCTACCTAGTTCTGTGAATCAGAAAATAGGTATGCTTAAGTTCAATAGGAATATCATTCACTACAAGAACATTATAGAATTATGCCGGTTTTCTTTTACGGTTTGTTTTTCATCACAAAATTTTGATAGAATTCCGTAAAAATAATAAATTCGTCAAAAAACATGGCGGAAGGTATCCCACAAAAATTTATGACAAAATTTTGTGATGAAAAAATTAATTGTAAAAAAAAGTGACAGAGTTAGTGACGGTATTTAATTACGTCAAAATTTTATTACATTTTAATTAAAGAAATTAATAATTAAATATAAAATAAATTATCTTGAGTAAACCTAATCGTCTCCTCATTCCCTTTCATCCTCCACTGCCTTCACTGTCCTCTTTTGCCCTTTCACCCTCCACATCCCCCTTTCACCCTCCACCGTACCCTTTCCTTGTCACCAGTGAAATTTATTTTGGTATTTCAGCCTAATGAAAATTTGAAGTGGGAAAACTGAAGAGGAGTGGGAAAAACTGATGACTATAGTGCCAAGAGGCTTTAAGGTTTGTTTTGAATTTCGATAGCGGTAGACATTTTCGATCCGTTCAGAAGTTAAAATCAAGAAGACAATGGAACAAGAAGAAGCGAAATCGAAATTAGGAACTATGAGAATTATAATCACAAATATTTGTAATCAAGAAGGAGATCAACTTTCGATTTTTAATAGATCAGCTACATCACCTTCCTTGCTATATCAAATTCAATGGTCTTGTGCTATTTCCCAATATTTCAAACCCAAACCTACTAGTATACTCTCTCTTGTATTATTGTTTTCAATTTTTTTAGAACTGAAATAAATCATTTTTGTGCAGGGATGGAAGTCCAAGGAATGAGAGTGGAGGAATCTATTTCAGAGAATAAAACTACTTGGTGCTGCTCTTCCCTTCTGTCAGTTTATTCGAATATGCAAATTGGTTGTTATAATGTTTTTGGTTTAGTATGTATCACAACTGTTATTATTTTTAATTCCTA
>CAOJCS016896227.1:0-10165 GCA_948332485.1 Euphorbia guentheri
GAACTGGAAGGGGAGGAGCGAAGCGTAGCGTAGCAGCGAGACTGAACTGAAAGGCAAAAGGCGGAGCTAAATCTAAATCCAACATTTCAACTTACAAGCTAACATTTCACTAGTTACTCGACTGGAAGAATTGAATTTCATTGAATCCCGTGCATTCACAATCTCAAGAAAAGTCAATCAATTTTTCTAAGTTAGTCGACCGGCAGGGACGAAGTAGCGGGTTTGCAGAACACTTTTCCAATCCCGCTTCTTAATCATTCTAAGCATGGCGTTGAATTACCGCTAGAAAAAACTTGATAAAAAACCCGGCTTCAAATCTATATCTATAATTTGCGAAAATCCGCTATGATATTAGTTTAGCGGGGGAACTGTCTTATCGAGCGGGTAGTCCCCGAGAAATTGAAAGAAATTCTGTTCTTACCATCACCCTACTTTTGCTATTACATTACATAATATAGCATCTTTTCGTAAATTCTTTAATTTCATTGAAAAAAGCCAGCAATCAAATAAAGATTTATTGCAATCAAATAAAGATTTATTAGAAAAATTTGACGCCATGCTTAAGACAGTTTCTCGCCCAGATTGTCTTTCTGTTCAGCAAACCTCTGGTCAAGCTAGTCCGTACCTTCTAGCTCAAGCTAGTCCTCCCCCTTCGCTGAAAGTGACCCAGCGTAACAAACACTCCTTTCCTTTAGCTCCCAGCGTAAGACTCCGAACCTTTAGCTTCTTCTAATGATTAATCCGCGGGATTGTTTTACTTGAAAGTGCTACAATGAACCTCTCCTAGTTGGTCTGCTCGAGCAAGACCTTTCGTACCTTTCCAGTAAAAACGAAAATCATATAGTATGGTATGTGAGAGAGCTTTTTAGTTAGCTAATTTCCAGCAAAAAAGAAGGGTTTTGGCCAACTTTTTCTTGCTCTTTTTGGTCTTTTTTCGGTAACTCTTATTCAGCCAGATTGGTAAAGTGTTCTGTGTCCCCGTCCTTAAGTAAGATTTCAGGAAAAGAAGAGAAGTCAATTGAAATTTCAGGAAGAAGTTTGAGAGGAGATTTTCCGACTAAAACCCTCTCCCCTGCTGGAGTTCGTTCCCGGTAAACTAGCTCGGTCCTTCCTCTCCTCTCCCTGCGGGAGAGTTTCTTTAAACCTCTCCCGATGGTCGAGTAACTACGTACCTTGACCCGAACGTAAGTACTCTTTGAACCCCGGGATTGCAGCACTAGACAAAAAAAACCAATCTAGGTCCTTAACTTCAAAAGCATGATGAGAAATTCCCGCAAAAAGAGATATTTAGTTTAGTAAAACCCGGGATTTTTGTCCTCTTTTCGGGAATTGGGGAAAAGATTCCATTATACGATATTCCCCAGCTGGGTGATAGCAAGATCAGTCTTCTAGAGCAGCTAGTCCCTGAACTTTTTCGTTTTACCGGCTTTTTTTGAATGAAATGAAATCCACTTCTTCTCTTTATTTTGTTTGCACGGGATTCGCCCGCTGCGTTCGACTACTGCCAATCAGTATAGTTCCAAGCCTTCTCATTCCATTGTGCCCTAGGATGAATTCGTATCTTAGGCCAGAGCGATAGTTCTTCGAAAGACGTGCATCACGAGTGGTGATGGTGGCTGGTTCATCTTCAAGGCAGACGAGAAGGCATAAAGAATCGGCCCACCCTTCCATATCGAGGACCTGCTCTTCCACACCGAGATAGCATCATCTTAGTAAAGTTCTCATATTCTTTGTTCCTTAAGCCTTGCTAGGTAGTGTAATGCTTCTAGCTCAGGTGCACTTCGCCTTCACTCTTCTTTTCTTCTCCCATGGCTGAAGTCAAACTAGACTTTGAGTTCCTCTTTTATTTTAATAACATCAAAATAGCATTCCACAGTCGTAGGTACCGATACCGGCAGTCGGATATCAATAATCACTTACCCTAGAGTGAGGAGTGAACGGAAAAAAAGACAGTTGTCAGGAGGCTTAGACATTAGGCATGAGAATCGGCCAATGCATTCACTCACATCCCGGTGTGCCATAGACCAAGCTTGTTTCAGAGCGGATGTCAGGAGTGGAAAGGAAGAGTTGTACCGAGGACTTAGTCAAATACTGAACTGAAAAATGAAGAATACCATCATCGAGTACTGAATCCGCAGTTTTAGTATCGCTTGTAAAGAAAGTCTCCTAGAAAAAAAGTCTCAATCAAGCCCTAGGTTAAAAGCCCATTTTCCAAAACCTCTACCTCTAATGGGGCATCTTCTTATCTTGTTCGTATTCTAGTTAAAACCTCTTCTGATAGGTGGGTTCCTATCCTTTATCTATCAGCAAATGGATTAAATTCACTTGTCAGAATCTATATACGGAACTACGTAAAATCAGGCCATGGTCGCAGCATCTGAAATCGTTTGTTCACCCGAAAGTCAGTCCTCTCTCCACGAGGCTAAAGAATTTTGGCTCTTTCACACAGCATCGAGGGCTTTTTCATAAGAAGCAGCACTCTATTGTCCACTTCGATAGCTTTCAAGAGTATCTTTCATACCCTTTTCTCATTTTTCTTTCTGGCGGGCCTTCTTTCCTCTACTTCCTTGTGCTTCTGAGATCGCTAGCAATTTTCCATTGACTGATTCACTAAGCCAAGCATTGGAGCAAGCTAGGAAGACCGCTTTCTTTTTCCATCATCCAAGTCCATCTCCGGCCCCCTTCTTCCTAAAGCCCCGCTCCAGCCTGCTCCTTTATCTGTCTTATAGTCGGCTCCCCATTCATCTTCTGTCTCCCACGGATAGGTGCCTCTCGGGAACGTCTCTCTCCGCTACTCCCTTTTTGCTCATAAGTAAGTAAGCTCTTCTCCACGGCATATTTTGACTCTTACCTTCGCTTCCTTCATTCGGTTTCTGGTTCTTGGCTGAACCGGTCCTTCGACCCTCAAAGCAATACGGTATGCTGCTTCCACGCTGTCCAGCAAACGCAAATGCAATTCGTGCTCAGAAAAAGTAAGCTCGAATATTGCCTCTTGTCTCCCTCCTTCACTCTATATCGTAGAGACAAGAGGTTAAACTCCTCCATGTACTCTCTCAAATTCGATTCAAAGAGCGGAATCATACCTCCAGCAGGCAAGGTCAGTCAAGCTACCTTATTTCACCTGAAGGAGTGAGAAGCATTTCTACTGTACCTCTCGTGCCATGTGTCGACATGTTCTATTCTATTAGGATTGGGCCCACCCGGAGTCTCATAAGCATATACATAGCATAGGACCTAGGACTTGAAGGCATAACCAACGAAGAATTCCTACTGACGGGTTAAAAGAATCGACGTCTTTCCCTTGTAAGCAACCAGAAGAATAAGATAATCAAGCCCCTTCTTTAGAAACGTTACGTCCTACAGCCTATGTCTCTTTAGAAGAGGTGAGGACTTCGTTCGGAGCGTACTTTTCCCCCCGGTAATATCACAGCAATAGCAACCTCACACGGTCCGGTCTTCCTCGAATCATTCCGTCCGGGCAGTAATTCGATCAAGGATCGTCTCGCGGTGATGAGCTGATAAAGGTTTATCTATCGGTTTTCTCGCTGTCTAAGCTTATTTTACTAGCTAAGCCAGTGAGTAAATCCACATTGAAATCCATCATAAATCCCCCTCGAGACATGGGTCAAGTTATGGGTGTCGTATCGGACTTCAAATTGAAGTTGTCCGATTTGATATCCAGATACTGTCCCTGGATAGATACCATTCCTCTTGATCAGGGTTTGGTTTTCGAACCAACCTGGAAATCCCTTCCCACGCATCGAACTACTCTGTTTGTTCTGGTTAATAGGTTCCAATTTTTTTGGAAGAAGGTGCGGCATATTAAATCATGTTTCACTTCTTTTCCTTTTGAATTGGCCTCATGGCAATGGATCATGCAGTTCGTTCATGCGCGGGGAGAGCAGTCATCACAAGGGTCCTTATGGGACCATTGGACACGTTTTGCGGGGTGGGTAATAAGCGTATCTCGGAATCATCACTGGAATGGTTCGAGGCGCGAATTGGTCCACTACTACCTTCGCCAGACATGTTGGGTATTATCCCAGTGACCGGTCGACTAGGTTGTTCGTTGGAGGGTGCTGGCAAGAGAAGAATATTCGCCATGGGTAACTATATTAACCAACGGCTCTTGCATCCGGTACACAAGTGGCTGGCTGAGGTACTCAATCGTATGGTTAACGATGGGACCTTTGATCAGACCAAGCCCTTGTTTAGGTTGAAGGGTGCTAAGGATACCTTTTCATATTCTTTGTCGGCCGCCACTGATAGGTGGCCGTTGGTCATTATGTTTGAGGTGTTCCAGTATCTTTTTGACCGATCGTTTCCTTCTAGTGTGGTTAATTCGACCCTCGCTACTAATATATTTGAGGTTCCATTTGTTAGAAGAAGGAATTCTCAAGTCTCGTTTGTAGCGGGACAGCCCCTAGGCTATTACGGATCTTGGCCATTGTTCGCCTTCTCTCACCACGTTGTGGTGTGGCTGGCGGCCGAACAGGTATATCCGGGTCGTCGTTTCGATGCATACGCGGTCTTAGGTGATGATGTTCTCATTGCCGACCCACTCGTTGCTCCCGTTTACGCACAGTTGTTAGATAGGTTGGGTGTTGATATTTCTTATCAAAAATCCCTCATATCTGACACAGGTTGCGTGGAGTTTGCAAAGAGGTTTCTTGTCGACCAGTTACAGGTTGATTTCTCTCCTGTATCTGCTCGTTGTGTCCAAAATAACTATCATACACAAGGGTTGTTCTATCATCCACAAGGGTTGATGGCGATACATATGAAATACAACATACGTCGCTTCTCAACTCTATGCAGAATCGGTGGTTCTGGATACAAAACCCTTTCCTCTCTCAGTAAGCCAACCTCCAAGATCGTACGAAGGAGGAAGGCTATCTGGGAAAGGCACCGTCTCCCACTTGATTTATGGTTGGGGCGGGGTAAACCTATTTATCCTTACCTTATTGGCTTCTTGGTTAAAATACTTCTTTCGAAGTATAAACCGGTTGAGCTTAAGGTTGTTCCGGATGATTACTTTCAACAAATAGGTATGAAAGACTTCCAGGAATGGTCGCTTTTGCGACGATGGGTTCAAAATTGGTTTGATCAGTTGCGGTGGTATGCATCGGTAGCTATGTCTCCGGATGTCACCCTTGAGCAATTAATCCTTGAGCAATTAATCGAAGGACCGCCGGTCGTTTCTACGAAATGGAATGCTGACCAGAAAGATGAAAATCTAGTAAGGTTAGGTATTCTGTGGAAGTGCTACGACTTGGTTGGTGACCTGGGGTCTTCTTATAACCCAGGAATGTTACCTGAGACTACTCCCCTCATGAAGGGAGGTTGCTTAGTTGGTGGCAAGGGATCCAGCTCCTTTTTGGTCTGTGTCTTGGGTGTTGAACAACCCAGGGCCCACAAGGGCGTGGTGGGTGAAAACCCATTATGTCCTAGACAGATCATCCGATCTAAGACTGACGGCGTCCCTGATCGCCAAATCGCTTGTGGGTTCATCCGAGGTAATGCCTCTAGCCCTGAATGGGTTGATATATTACTTCGGGTGGAAATACTCGGCTTCAGGGAAAACAATGTTCGAAGGATAAAACTTGTCAAATGCTTCTGAAAAAGAAGAAGAATTATGAGAAAATAATAAGAAGAATAATGGGTCCAGTCCGGGAGCAGAAAGGAGGACTTGATTGTTGAGTAAATACCATAGCACATAGTACTCAGAGCACAGAGGACCAAGACTCAATTCATAAAAGCTCGAACTAAGCCATCCGAACAAGAGGCACAGACCCCTTTTTTGGGTCTAGTGTGGTGTACTTTAAGCCTTACTTCGATTCATTTCCCGCGTACATGCCTAGAACTACTAAGGAAGCTTCTTAGCATGCAGTCGATTAGCTAAATTTCTTTTAGTCGTGCGAACGAGACCGTCGAGAAGCTGATTCGGTTCCATCCTCTCACTCTCAGGATTTCAATACAAATTCTTTTTCGGGATGGAGCTTTCAGACTGGAGCCTCTCACTTCTAGTAGCCCTGCCTCCACCAAAAGGCTCTGACCTGACACTGCTACTTCTTATCCTAGCCTAGCTACGAGCTTTACTCGATTATTCTATTTCTATCAAGATCAGGGGAAAGAAAGAGTCATAAGCACTCAGGACACTTCCTGTAATGGTTACTGGGACCGAAGGAATGGCACTAAGAACTACTGCTACACCAGGAGGGAACTCCCAAAGGCTGCAAACTCCATCGAATCGAAAGAAGCTCGTATAGACGTAAGGAAACGAAAGGAATCTCGAGGAAAGAGGAAGATGCCCCACTAGTCTGATTTCTGATTTTATTGATCACTAGCCCTTACTCTCAGTCACTGATTCAAGAACGAATACCGAGACAGCCGTTCCCTTGCCTGATGGCTTTACATCGCTAAAGAATCCGTAATTGACAGCAAGAACTAAAAAGGATAGGACCAAAAAGAAAGGCCTTGTCACGAGCTGGATTATTCGAAGCTGGGAGAAAAAAAAAAAGACTTTCTATCTTCTATGGTTTTCTTTCTTACTTGATGGGATGGGAGTCACAAGGCTGGATAAATCGGTTTTTGGTAAATGACTTAATTTAGGACGTGAAAGAGTATAGAAAGGCAGACTCTTCCTGATGTTGTCGCACGTAGTTCTTTCCTCTCTCCTATGGTCTTAGTGCGCAGCAAAGATGAATACGAATTCGGGGACTCTTCCTGATCCGGATCTTGTCACACGAATTGCTCAAGAAGAAGCTGTGAAAACTCTACGACTTTCTGTTCAGCACGCTAACGTCGGCTTATGGCTTAAAGGGGAAAGTCGGATAAGAAGGCCGACGGGTGATTCCCTTGGGTACGCAACTAGGCTATTCCAATACCAAACATCTCTCCAACTAGAAAAAGGGCCATTCCCACTCAAATCGGATCTAAACTAAACAGTGGTTTTTTATTTCCCTTGTGTCTGCTTTCTTGAAAAAGACTGGGCGGACATCGTTGACCCTGTCACACTTGGCGTGAAGATGCTCTCTGGGGTTGGAATCAGAGATCAAAGAAGTCTTAAGTAAGAATTTCAATTAATCTCTGAAAGTCTTAAGAAAAGGGTGAAAAAAAAGTCAGTTTCTTACCTTTGGAGGAATTCTTCCTTCAACAGGAATTACTGGAGGGGGAGTCAAAGCTCTAATGATCCCAGGACCAGTAGGAGGAGAAGGGGGTCAGTGTATTGGTTAAGGCATTGGGCTTTGGTTGACCTTCTTTTATTTTGGTGGTAGCATGGTCAGCTGCTAATCTTTTTTTGAATAGGAAGAAATCTGCTGCAAAATAAGTATCCGTAGTACTTAACTTAAGTAGTAGTAGGGCCTTCAAAAAGTTGTTCAGCGAGCTTCCCACATCTTGATCTTTCAGATCAAATTCACTTAGAGGGAGGCCAGAACATTAGGAGCTGTTGTCTCCATATCTGTTGTTTTGTTAGAGTGATTAAAGAAGATATCTTATGTAATTCCATTTTCGGGTAGGGTACGATCAGGTGGTCCACGAGAGGAACGAAGTATGAGAGCTGCAAGGATTGAAGAAAACTTGACTTTCTTAACCGCTTTGCCTAGCTTTTTACTGGGAACGAAGGAGAGCAGCGTGAACTTCACTAGCTTTATTGTTTCTTTACCGGAAAAGTACGAAAACGAAAGTAGCGAGACCAGAGGTTCAAAGCTGCGAGACTAAAGGTAAGGAGAAGGAGTGAAAGCAGCCTGAACTGAACCAGAGCGATTCCGGGGAGCTAAATCCCACAGGAGCTAAATCTTCATGTGTTAAGCATGGCCTTTTCTTACCTATTAAAACTTGATAAAAACCCTTACCTTCCTTGTTTTTGGCCCATTTTCAAACCTTTCCTGGAGGGCGGGAACGAACTCGACCACTGGGGGGTACTTTAAGTTGCGAGACCGAAGGGACATAGGGCTTTGAAGTTTCTTTACCGGAGAGATAAGTAGTAGCTCGAGGGACGAACTAGCTTTTTTCTTTACCGGACCGGAAGAAAACTGAAGTTGCTTTCCCAGTGACTGAAAGGGAAAGGAACTATATAGTAAGTCGACTGGCAAGGGCGAGGAATGGAAGAAAACTTGCTTTGAAGCTTTACCGTTCTAACTTTGGGATTTAGTCGACTGCTAGGGCCGTAAGGTACACGTAGTCTTACTCGACCGGGGAGGAAAACTTGAGTAGTTTACCGGGAACAAAACGAAGTTACTAGCCTTCAAGGTACGAACGAAGTTAGCCGACTGGACGGTTTGAAGTTACGAGACCGGGGAAAGGAGGAACGAAGGAAGTAAGTTTCTTGAGTGACAACTTAACTTTGGGATTGTTGCACTGGGCACTAAAACAATAACGCTTCATAATCATGCGAAGCGAAAGGTTCGGAGTCTTACGCTGGGAGCTAAAGGAAAGGAATGGGAACTAGCTCGGCCAACAGGGTAGGAGTCTTAGGCTGAGGCCCTCGAGTGGGGGAGGGTTACAGAACACAATCTGAATCTGAATCTGGAACATTTCCAAAGCAGAACGAATACTTAACTGTCAAATTCCCAAAAAATGGATTTTCACAGCCCATCAAATGCCGAAAAGTGAAAAAAGGAATTTCTAAGCGACAGAATTTCATTTCAATGAGCTTCACCGAGGTGAAAAGATGCTTGGCGCCCAGGACCTGAGATCAAGCTTACTTCTAGCTTTACTACGGTGACACTGGACACTGGAACAACCCGGGGTTCCCGTAAAATTACAGCTTTTAGCTAGGATTTTTGCTTTCAATTTGATCTCAATCTCAAATCACGTACATACTACTCTATATTGAATTTGCGGGTAAGTAAGATAAGTAAGAAAGGATAGGTAGGTAAACTGAACTAGAGCTACATCCCACAACTACTAATACTAAGAAAGTAGGTCCACTAAATCCGAAGAGACAGACTAGCTTTTTTCTAGGGGAACGAAGTCGAGCAGAGGGTCTATGTAATTGAGCTCGCACAGACTAGCTTTCTTTGCCGGGGAAGTCGACGCCAACGAAAAGTCACTTTGAAGTAGCGAGACCGGAGAATTGCATTTCTGGAACAAACTGCTGAATTTCCTTTAGCAAATCCCGCGCAAAATAGAGAAAACGAATTCAAAACTTGATCGAATTTGACCGAGTTTTGATCGTGAAATGAAACTTCTCAAGGGCTGTCCCCTCTAGAAGAAGACCTTGAATACCGGCAAAGAAAGATCATAGATTAGAATCTTTTCTCTTTTTAACTGTTTAGATCGAAAAAAGACAGGTTTTATCAAATCTTGCGGTCATTTCTCGTGGAAAGAACCTAGATTGCTCAGTGCCCGGTAAAGCTGCGACTACTTACCTCCCCCCGTAAAGCTACTGCCGGTCAAGCACCTTCAAAGCTTTGCTTTCTTCGTTCCGCTTCTTTGAACCTTTTCTTTTCAGTCTCGTTCCTCCGTTCCTTCGTAAAGTTACTACGTTCCTTTCCGGTTGAGCTAGTTCATTCCGTCCCAGTTGGTCTCGCTACGAAGGCTAGTCCCGGTAAAGAAGCTGGCTCGGGTATCTTTGTCCCTCTCGCTTTCCACCCTAGTCAATTCAGTTTTCTTCCCGTAAAGAGCTACTAAAGTAGTCTTCCGCTAAAGCTACCTCAAAACTTTCCTTTCTCGCAACTTCCTTCCGCTTTGGTCGACCATCTTTCGAACCCGGTCGTTTTGCTTCGCATTCTTATTCTGCCAGATTGGGAAAGTTTCAAGTGCAAGAATCCCAAAAACAATCCTTTCGTCGGACTCAAGTGGCTCTGCTCCTTAAAGGCTAGTCCCCAGAAGTTTGATTTCTGGAACAAGGGAAGAAGTTTGAGATTTTCCTGTAAAGGAAGAGATTAGCCTGTAAAGCTGCGAAGGCCAGCTAAAGCTACTTTGTTCCCAATAGGGGGTGACTTTAGCTAATGAAATGGTTAGGCCCTGCCTTTTTCTAAGTCAATCTTTCAATCTTGAGAGAATTCTCGCCTAACTCAGTCTACTTTTGAGCCTTTCACAAAGGGAATTTGTGCAGCTCATGGATAAACATTTTTCTCCGCTTTTCCCTGACTACTGCCGTCACAATTCCTCCGCCTGCTGTTACTGCCCCTGCTTCCGGGGGTCTCTCTGAAGCTAT
>CAOJCS016947825.1:0-17917 GCA_948332485.1 Euphorbia guentheri
AAGTTTAAGTACAGCGTAAAGTGAGAAGGCTAGTCCAGGTAAAGCGCAGTCGAGTGGTAAAGCTACTTCGTAGTCCCCTTTCCTTAACAGTCAAGTAACTTCGTACCTTTAGCCGACAGTTTTGCCTTGTTTGAGAGGAGAGGAGATTAGCGGGGGTAAAGTAAAGCAACTTCCCAAGCTTCAAAGCAAATGTTCCGGGGTTTTCCTCTGTTCCTCTGCTCGAGTTCTTTCCGTCCCAGTTGGTCTAGCCTTCTGTAGCACATCATGTCCTACTAGAATGCTGCGCCACACATGAGAAGACCCAGGTCTGTATTGAAAATTCACTTCTTGGTTTCTGCAATATTTCCCTTTGATCACCTCAACCCAGAGAGACTTTTTGTTCTGTATCATGTCCCAACTCAGTTTAGCTAAAACTGCTCTGTTAGCTTTCCTGAGTCTTCTTATGCTTAGCCCTCCCCTGCTCTTTGGTTATGTCACCTTCCCCCAATTGACATGATGAATCCGGCTGCCCCTCAGTTTGACTACTTGCACGTAAAAGATCGATCCTTTCCTAATAATGCAGGCCAGAAGAGAGATATTCAAAAAACCCAATTTCCTGTCGCCTGACTCAAAAGAGAAAAGAAGACCGGACTCAAAGAGATATCACTGATAATGAACTCATGGGAGGAAGCTTCTTCTTTAGTGAATTCTCAAGAGGGAGGAAGATGTTAATGGAACTCTGAATTTCCCAAGCTAATTTCTCAGAAAGAAGAGAAGGGACAGAATGAGACCGGGCAAACCCATGAGAAGAATACGTTTCTATACGATCGACAACCAACTGTGAATAGGTGCCAGCAGAGCAATTCATTAACAAGTGCAGCGGGGAGAAAGAAGAATAAGGAAGAGGAACTGTCCAGACCTTTTCTTCTAAGATTGAGAATAAACATTCGGAATAAAGAACTCTCAACGGGATATCCCCTCTTTCCATGAGTTCCCGTTGGGGAATCAAATCTATGTCCTCGTAACTAAGTTATAGTGCAGACTCGTAAACTTTTACTGATAAAAGGGTAAAATCCGTAATGTTAGCAAGGGCTTTCCACTTATCTCATTTTAGCGGGTTTTGCCTTTTATGCCTTCTTTCCAGGTTACATTAGCTTTAAGTTCGCTCTTCTATCTCAAAATGCCGGGAAAATACTTTAAAAACTGACTCTGATATGGTTATCGGACTTCTTTTAACAACCATTTCTTATCTTACCCACGTGATTCCTAAGACATTCCAATGAAAATGATAGCCTAAAACTTCAACAGGAAGAAAAGGCATGGGACTCGTCGAATGAACTCTAGAGCGCTACCGGTTGAAGTGAAAACTAGCAGCGAACTCGGCAAGGACAAGAACACCGGTAGAAGTTCCAACTTGAATCTCATCATATTGGAAAGCCGCACTCGTCTCTGGTGTATAGGAAAGAAAGTAGTTGGCTTCACATACATCCTTCCTGACCACCCGGCCTTAGCCTATGTCTTCCGTGGGTGGACGAAAAAGTTCTTATCAAAAGAAGGAGTGGCGTGACGCGGTCTACTTAATGAATGGGGAACGTCGTAGTGGTTTAAACTTCAGAGAGCAGACAGAAAAGAGGATTCTTTCTTTTTGATCGATCTGCCAGTCTTTGACAAAAACCCGCCTGCCTATTACACAATTAGCTAAGAGCAGGTGAGCCGCAATTAAGTATACCAAAAATTCATGCTTGAAGTATGAGCTGGACTGAGACTACCAATGAGACCAAGACCGATACCCACCACTGTGACCCAAAATCAGATTCTGGAGAGCAAATCTGTAGAAGGCCAAGGACATTTCTTGAAGCGGAAAGGCAGAAGGTAGGTAAGCAAGAAATCCCTGGTGCCAAAAAGGCAAAGAAGAAAAGAATAGGACTCTTCGCCGCATACCTGGAATATAGCCTAACTAATCCCTACAAGCAAGAAATCAAAGACGCTTCAAATCAAAACTATGACGCCGAGCGAAGATCGCTATTCTAATGTAACTATAGAGAACTCTAGAGATGTAAATCATACCTTCGCTAATGCCCTGATTACTGGGTTCTGTCCCAATGAAATTCCCTTATTTACCATCTAAAAAGCGCAAACGTAGCCTGCGCAAACAAAGCAGTAGGCCAAAGAGGAGGTGCTTAGGAGGAGTAAACCCCTGTGAATGTCCTGCCCGAGAAGCTGCTTTCCTTAGCGGGAAGCTGATCCCCTATAAACAGGCAATGCATTCTTTGACGGGTCGAGTAACCGCTCCATTTCTTGAACGGAAATTTCCTACATAACTTGTTTCCTCTCTTCAAGGAAGTAAAGTATCAGACCCTATGTAGTTCTTAGTTCATTTATACAGTTTGTTTCTGACAGGTGCTTTTGTGACTTATCACCTTAAGTAGTCTGCGAGCCACGTGGGACCTCCCCTCCCACTTCTATTCGCACTGGCACCGACTAGCTGACAGGACATTCATTCTTTCTACTATCTCTATCTAGCAATCTAGCAAGAATCACCTCGGGCTCAGACCTCCCCTTGAGCTATTTGGTCTCGAGCGTCTACTGCGGAAAGGACTTCAACCTCGCAGGGTATGATGAAAAGCTCTCACCAGGATTGTGTTTCCAGGTCGATTGAATCAACATTTCCCTCTTTGTGATAGCTGAGAAGCGTTCTAAATACTTTTCGACAAGGAGGGCAAAAGATTGAATTGAATACCAGGGGAGAGTGAAGTACCATTCCATAGCTTGATCAGTAAGGCTCCTTGGGAAGAGTCTGATCATAAGACTATCATCATGAGCCACTTCAGCACATTAGGCGGGTGGGCATAAAGGGATTTCACGTGCGTAAGGGGATCCCCCTTTTCGCTATCTAGGTTCAACTACTCTTTGATGTGGGCCCCATCATTCCTTCCAAATCTAAGGATCATAGGGTTGAGGACCTCTTCATACGAATTTTTCTATTTCCTCTTAATGTTTCGAGCCACTGTCTCTTCAAGCCTTTTTAGCTGTTCCTGGACTTTTGCTAGGTTTACTAGTGGATTTTGAAAGAAAGGTTGTTGGCAAAAGCCTGGGTTAGGTGTGAAAGGTATTCGGTTGCCACCAGCTCTTAAGC
Source organism: Euphorbia guentheri (assembly GCA_948332485.1). NCBI lineage: Eukaryota > Viridiplantae > Streptophyta > Magnoliopsida > Malpighiales > Euphorbiaceae > Euphorbia > Euphorbia guentheri. The sequence goes on from CAOJCS016947825.1 coordinate 3,116, forward strand.
ACACTCATTGGCATTGACTGCATGGGATCGAAAGACCTACTTGACGAGTTTCCTTATGAGTGAGTTCGTGGGTGCCTTCCTTTCTTTTTTTAGGGCTTTCTAACGAGCAGGGGAACAACGGCTTTCTTGCGTGCTTGCTACTAGCTCGCTGGCTTGCTTGATTGATTGACCGGACTGAGACCGTTGACTCCTTTCGCTCTTTTGGTTCGCTTGGAACGTTTTCAACCGGCTTGGTACTGGCTTAGACAGACCGGATTTCCTACTAGACATGGGACTGAAACAAAGTCAGAGCAAGAACCATGGAATCCGTCTAGCTTACGGAAGACTATGCCGCCAACCAATGTGGCCGTAACCAGAAAAAGTAGTTGGACCAGCGAGACTTTGCCGAGGTTGCCAAGCGTGACTAAAGGGAAATCCTTGTTTGAAAAAGAAATGGAGCTCGGAACAGCACTTGATGAAAAATATACTCATCCGCGGGAATGGGAGCAAACCCATTCAAATCGCCAAGGGTTTGATGGGGACCAATAGCCTTTATGGTCTTCTTTCAGCCTCGGCCTCCATTGAGTCTAAATCGTTCTCTATTTTCTCGCACACTGCCACGGACTCACGGGCTTTGGTCGATTGCTGAATGAAGGTCTGGATTTTGGGGGCTATTTCAGTACTTAGGCTCTGAGACCGGGAACACTCATTGGCAGAGCACCGAGTAGGCTTTTAAGAGAACCGAGCAATGCACGACGCGCAAGGCGCGAGGAGCCACTCGAAGTAGAGACCGAACTGCTTGGTTTCAAGGGAGACATCGGAGTCACTTTCCGTGTGAAAAGCTTGGGTACCTTCACCGGGGGATCCTGAAGAGGGAGCCACAGAAGCTAACGGAGCCGGAATATGGGAGCCCCTACTCAAAACGTTGAGGAGATACCGCCCTCTCAACTGTCTTTTCGGAATGTTTACCAGGCATTGCTGGCAATTGCCCCTCCCTGTCCCTTACTCGTCGCCGTCTCATGGCTATGCGCCGCATTTTATGGCGGGGTATAGGGGTTCTCGCGCGGCTTCGCGAAAGGGCCGACTTTATGATATGCTTGTCGATACGGAATTAGATCCCAAAGTTTCGACTACTCACTATCTAGAGAGAAGCCCCAACCTCTTCCAAACTATACTAAGAGTCATATTCAAAGGTATCCCAACACCGGTAATACCCCATTTCTTAGTAAATCGGCTACGCACCTTAAGCGCTAGAAGGAATCCGGAAAGAGGTTAACCTCTTAGAAGTTTCGATCTTCCCCCCACCCCCAGCCTTGCCATCGAGAGTGAAACTTTATCCTACTCTTTCAGACCCTTAGTGGAAAGCAGCAAGGAGAGCAGCAGGTAATTTATTAAGGAAGCAAGAACTCTTAGGCAAGAAGGGGCGTAGCGCTTATCGTTTAAAAAGAGATTTCTCTTTCGAGATGCGAAGTTAATGGCATAGAGGCATATTTATATGTAGTGGTTCTCCCGAGGCACATGCGAACTCAGAAGCAGCAGCTGCATTCTCTTTAGCATCCCGCCACTCCTTACTTTGATTTGAAAAGGCTATTTCCGACTAGACAGGCTAGCAGACTCACTTCATTCCTAAATCATCATCGAGACTTTTGACTGTTAACACTTGGCTAGTGATCTACTCCCTTTAGTTCGCCTGAAGCTCACCCTGTAAACCCTCATTCTATTCTTCTTTCTTGGGTAGGAAGGACTCCGCGAAGGGATGCGCCTTATCTGGTAAGGGGCGAAAATGGGAGAAGAACTAGGAGCGAGTTTACGTGCCTGGGAATAAAGACCTCTTGCCACCTTTTTCTTCCTTACAAAGACGACAGGACTAAAAAAATCTTTCAATGTCCCGGGCCAATCCAATAGTAGTTCTCCGCTACCAATTGGTACGTTTTGTCTTTGCTCCCCGCTCCGCCCTCTAACTCCTTCATTTTCAATAGGGTCTCTCGTAAAGTTCTGTATACAGGTTTCAAAATAGAACATCATTCTAATCTAAAGCTTCCCTTTCCTAAATAAGGTACCGATACCGGGTTTATTCCATGCTTCGGAGGGGTTCATGTGATCGAGAGTTATCATGTCCTTGCCGCCGGAGCTTCTTTCTATTTCCGGGGGGCTTGGCTTGAACCACTCCCATTGAGGCTGAGAAAAGAACTGAAGCTAGCAGCTCCCTCGAGTTCACCGGTGAGGCCTGGGGCAAAAGAAGAAATTCCATTGATTTCGTCGTTGCGAAACGAGTCAAGAAAGAAGGACTAGAAGCCCCTCAGAAGCACTCGAGGATACCATTCTGATAGGGCCCATCCATACTAGTGAGTTAGTTCTGTATCAGAACTGTACGAAATAACTAGTTCAAAATCAAGGCTGCTATTGGTTTTTCAAAACCTCTCTCCGTCCAGATCAAAAAACGGATTCTCGGCTCAGCAGCCAGAACAGACAGGGCGCCTGTCTCCTGGAATTGTTGTTGTCCTTTTCGGATCAGGGCTGGGGCGTATGCCAGTTGCTAGCTGACTGGCGTTCTTCCTTATCACGAAATCACTCTCCTCTCGTCTCGCTCGCTAGGATCAAAGAACGACTACTTTCTAGAATCCGGTTACAGGAAAAAAATCCAGACAACGAACTCTGGGCTCTCACTTCCTTCTTTGGCGACCGTGAAGTGAATGATAAATTACAAGAGCTTTACTTAATGAATCCAGTACAAAGACAGAATCGTACTCATGTGCCCTTTATTCCAGTCATGTCTATTGTCGGGGTAACGTATATGATCTAACTTTTTTATCCGGATAGGGTAGGGCCGGTATCCACTGGATGGCACAGATGCTAGCGTGATTGGGTATTGCACTCTGCTTATGATCGATGCGAGACATCCTTTTTGATTTTGAATAGTATTGCGAAGAACTTGCCTAGGTTGGGAGACCCCAATGGTAGGGAAAGGAGGACTTCTTCCCCGTGCTTAGCAACCCCAAGCATCCTACGAGGTATCCACTAGAAGGGTATAGTATCCCTTCCAAATAATAGGACTTACCATAAGCAAAGATGGAGATGCAATGATCCTGTTGGACTCCAGTCCAGCAACATTCTAAAAAAAAAAGGGAATGACCCGTCCGGCATATCGGCACCGTCAAGATAGATGTATACATACAAGAAAGCAGCATACATAAAATAGTTTTTACGATGAACCGGAACGCCATCTCAAGCGGCTATCTATATGTCTTATTGCGTTGGATTACTTCCTGCTTGGGAAAGATGCTTCGTAAAGCTCCCGTGCCTATAGGCACAGCGCTCGGGATGTTAGCGCTTTACTTCCTCTGATGTTAGCGCTTTACTTCCTCTTTAGTCTCATCTTGTTTTAATTTTAATGGAAGCCTTATTCAAAACAAAAGGAGGGATCTGTGCATTACCATCACATGGGTAACTGGCTTTTGATACCCAAAACAAAAGGGCAAAAGAAAAGGAATAATCTGCACCAGGGATTTCGACTATTACATACGCTAAAACAAAGGAGCGAGGGTATAACTAGTCGTTAGACCCTCGCTCAGGATACGGAAGGAGAAGCTAGTTTCGTCAGGTCAGTAGATCTAGTTGACTATTAAGCCGTATCTTCTTTCTTAGCTAGGGTATCATTTCCCTTGGGAACGATGGTCAAGGTCGTCCATACTGAATCGAACTCATGGCCGTGGATGTGGGTATCCTCTTATACTAATGATATTCTTGTAAGGGACAAAGTGGCTTAGTTGAACATAGTGAGACTAAGGGACATTGGCAGGCTCATCCATGCGTGTTTTACTATTTTTTTAGAACGGCTGGATCGTCCCCTGCTTCTATTAGTAAAAAATGAATACAATACCGGAAAGAGAGGATGGAACTTTTTTTCCACTTGCTTGATCTCAAAAGGAACTGCTAGCGTCTGAGTCTACCCCTATCGTGAAATAGCTTAGAGAAAGCTCATGGGAAAAACACACTTTTTCTGTCTTTATTCGGTTACCGCCAAGCTGTCCCTTAGTCTATTCCCTTGTTCGAGGCCTTGGCAGCAGTCCATTCCTACCGTACTCCGGCTATTCGATCTGTCTGTGTATCGCGTAGAGCACGTACTATGAGTCCAACTCCTCTTAGTGTAAGAATCAATCTGGAATTGTCTAGCTTGCAAAAAATCCAAGAGCAATCCCTGCGCCTTAGTAATGATTGACTGAGAGTCACTAAAAAACCTACTCACTCGAAAGTAGCCTTGTCAACTGACTATTCAACCCTCCATTCACAAGCAGTTCTCCAAGACTTCTGCCTTTCCTACTCCCATCCAGTAGAGCAATTGCATGTAAAATCCAGCATAAAGGATTGGGAAATATCATATGAGTCAAGCAGATGAGATTCAATTCCAGAGATTGGAGGCAAGTTGCTGGCAATAGCTAATCAATAAGGCCACCCTTTTTTTATTCAGGCTTGTTTTACATCCTACCATTCCGACTTAAGGTCTTTCTTAGACTACGGGGACCTGCTAGCATGACCGAAAGCTCACTCGGAGGTTCTCACCGGCCACATGTCTTATGGTTCCTTAGCTAGTTCCATGCTCTGCCTTGGAGTGTTCTAGACTAGGCAGTCTCTCCGCCTATGGAAAAGAGGGTAGGGAATCGGTGATTTGTCAGGTTCAAAACAGGTGGAGGATCTATGGATTTGTTTGACTGTGAACCTTCTTGTTTCAGTTGTTCCTAGGGGACTCCTGAAATCCCTCTTTCTCTAGGGGTGCACATCAAAACCCAGATGGCCTAAGGAAAGAGAACCTAACGGGTGTAGAAGATATGAATCAGACACCACACATCCCAGCCAGACCTTTGAGTCATGGATCGGGTTTAGCCTTTCTAATTTAAGAATTTAGTTAGATGTTCTTTAGCAAGGTCCTTGTGCTACATAACCTCTTCTCTAAAGCCTTCCTTCTTACCGTTCTTGGTAATAATAATAAAATAAGCCGTAGTCATTGAGCCACAAGCCTTAGGCATCTTTCCCTCCCTAGCGAATAACAGGAACCGTGCCTTAGTCCTAAAGCAAAGCCCTTAGCTCGAATGCCATGTTCTGTACTAAGAATAAGCTGCTCTCGAAGAAGTTTTGGGAAAAAGCGCTCCGAGAGGAAGCAGGCTAACTAAATAACATTGGACGAGGTAAACTAACTACAATTAGGAATGGTCTGTTTTGGCTAGAAGAACTTGTCTCAGATGATCATAGAATGAGCTCTTAGATGATCATGGAATACAACATGTGCTTCTGAAGTAAACTAGGTAAACTAGCTCTATGTCTTCTTCCCTTCGCTATATCGATAGCTGTCTTTAAAGCCCCCCTGCATTTGTAGCTCCTGCTGGTTTTGTTAGATAAAAAAGGGCATAGGATTTTTTTAGCCTATTCAGCCCTATGATATTGTTCAGCCGCAGCTTCAACCCATTTACCAGCCATTACCCAATCCTTAACCTAGACCATACCCAAAACCTAGCACGTCAAAGGGGTGGGGCGGACCTCCTGGGCTTGACGGAACCGGAGCCGTCGCAAGTCAATGCGTCAAAGCCACAACAATCTCCTGACGTCTCCACCAGAGCCCGAAAAGGATGAGCAGGCCTGCCTTTCCTTTAAGTAATAAAAGAAGAGTGTGCAAAGCGTATTTCCGCCATGCAGAGTGAGCCACGACTACACCCTGACGTTAGATCAAGTGCTTAAGTGTCAGCCTACCCAGGTTACTCTCGAAGAGGTGGTACAGTCGTACGAGAAGTTTGAAGCCGCATTTCCAGCACTCCCGGAGCTTGTCACACTCAAAGAGATCGTTAGTGCAGAACAGAGGCCAATCACTTTGGAAGAACTCATCGAGTGCAACGAGGTTCAGCATGTTACGAGAAGAGGAGCTGTTAAGCCCAATTTTAGAGCCGAGAATCCAGTGGCCGAGACTTCACAGCCAGAGCCTATCCCGCGGTTCCAGTTAGACAAGCCCTCCGAAGACGAAGTGACTTCTTGGATGAAATTTCATTTTTTATGGTAACTTATGTTATTGAAAATTATTATAGATTCATTTAGTGTTATTACTTGACTCACTACGGAACTTCTTTTGGGCGAGCCTACTTACTTAACTTGATTGACTGCGGAGCTACTTCGCCCCTTCCTTTGGCTACTCTCGTATGAACGCCGTTTCTCTCCTTAGATTATCTAGCCCCTTCTATTTAATTAAGTGGTCCCATTTTCTTTCAAGCGGCTTGGCGCTAGAACACTTCATTAAGAAAGATCAGAGTACCAAAGAGAAACTTCTTCTTCTGCCTACCTGGAAGATTAAGACTTCGGATGATGCCCAAGGTACTTTCCCACTGCTAGCTCGCCTGAAAAAAAGAAAGAGTCGTTCTAATCGGCTGAGATTGAGCCCATCCCCTTGAATCGATTTCCAATCTCTCTTTCTTCTAAGCCCAGGAATGAAGTGAAAAGACAGGTAGCTCCGGCGAAGGGGAAGAGAGAGGAATTCGATCTGAAAGTGAAAGGCATTTCCTCAAGAAATGAAATGCGCAAAGGAGAGATGCAGCTCAGTCGAAGGAGATGAAATCGACTCAATAGTTAACGGAAAGGAAGGTAATGAATGGACTAGGAAGCCACTGATTTTGAAGGAAATGAGAACGGCTGCTTTTAGGCCAGTCTGTCGGTAGTTGAAAGGAATCTGTCGTTAGAAGTGGGGAAGATTTTTTCTACCGCCCGCCGGGGTAACATATCAAAGGGCAGCTATAATCTTGTTGCATAACATGATACATAAGAAAGTCAAAGTATATGTTTCTAACATGATAGTGAAGTCTAGCGGCAGAGATGACCACTGTGCGGCATTAAATTCGCTCTAGGTAATGAAATATGGTATGGGCTCGACTTCCTTTGAGCTATGAGAAATGAATAGGGCCTAAAAGCGCCTTCTTCTAATAGGATATTTCATAGGTAAAGGGGAATCATGCCCATTCCCATCAGAAATAAAGATCCCGATCTGCCTAGTGATATGCGGGACAAACATCGTTATAAGTTGTGTCCAAGTTGCCAAGAAAAAGTTCCTTTGCACGAGTAAGAAACCGATGTATTTCCGAGAGCAAGCACAAGGCACCACGTTCTATAGCTCCTTTACTTTAGAGGTTTACACACGTCGCTCCGTGAGGATCTCTCTTCTTTTTCTTTGGGATCTCTCTTCCCGGATGATGAGTGGTAATTCCAGGGATAAATTTCACTATGCTAGAGCCCATGGCTTTAATCTTGAAGAGTTAGATCGTTGCTAAGTAGGACGAGTTGTCCTACATATTTCTCATTTTCCTATAGAAAAGAGCACAGTCAAGAATGTGGTCTTCAGCAGTTGGTGAAAGAACTTCTAGTGGACTCCCATGAGCTGAAAATGGAAGAACCTCACTTCCCTCGCTGAATCGAGACAGAGGAGAATCAGGCGGGGTTGGTGCAATTGGCCTTGCATTCTCCACCGAGCTCTGGACATGGATCCACCATTTCATTTTCACAATACTCTCTTCCCACGGATGCCTCTGTTCTTCCGGCTAGCACACCGCCTCAACGAATCCCATTTCAATTATGACTGAGAGTACAATAAAGCCATTGATGCTTGTCAGAAATTACCTCCTGCTGGAAAATCTTTATTCCCAAGAGATGCATTTTAATTACCCATTCTTGGAATGATTGAATGAGTCCCCTTGAGACCTTGTAAAAGCTGTAATGCTTTCCTCCTTTCCTTGTCTAGAAGAGATGTAGTATCCGCCTATCATAGTCCATCTCCTCCTTCCATCTCCAAGAGAAGAGAGTGAATCTGAAAGAACTTCAGTTCTTTCCAAAGCCAAGTAAGCGAATGCAATGGTGTACCAGTGGTCATAGTCATTTGCAACTTACAGAAGTTGAATTTTTAACCTTCCTTCTTTTGATATGATAAGAGCTGATAGAACTGCTGCTTCTTGCGGCTGCACTAGGAAATGAAGCTTCAGACAGCAGGGAAATCGGAATGTAATGATTGTAATTACACCCTCTCAGCTCTTCTTTTCCTTTAGCGCACTGTCTTCTTCCAACTTTCAATTATTCCTTGAGGGCCTCGCAGATTTCCTTTCTTGGTGAACCCTTTCCCCCTCTTTCCCCATAGCCTTTTCTTCTTCTTCGTATTCACACTTAGTAATTTCTTTTTCTTAATCTTGCATTTAGTAATTAATGCATCCTTAATTGCTAAAAATGTGTGAGTGTGCATACGAAGAGAAAGGATAAGCTGTTGGGAATTAGGAGAGGTGCAAAGCTGCTCGACTGAAAGGAGAGGGAAGCGTAAGGTTTGCTCGAGCCTTCTTCTTCGAGTGGAGGCTGGGCTCATTCAATGAATTACCATTCCGGGGAGGGGAAGCAAGCAAAAGAAACTGCTGACTTAGTTAGAAAGTAAGTACCCATGATACTAGATCTCGTTTTACAACTTGGCTGCCCAATCCCATCGCTTTGAGTTCATACTCTACCAGCTAAAAGGAAGTAGAACGAGAACTCGGGCGTAAAGTAAAGTACCGATCTGCTCACTAAAAGCCAAAGGAACTCCAGCAAGGACCTGCACATAAAAAATCTTCCACTTCATAGACCCGCCTTTTCTTACGTGATCAAGACCCGGGGTATGAGATGTGGCAGAAAATAGCAAGAAATGGGTGTGTAACTCGCAGAAATGCCAGGTCTTTGAAGGGCTTGCTAGAACTCTTAAGAAAGGATTAAAGCAGAGCTTTCTCAGGAAAGGCTCAATCATCAGAAATGGTTCGAGGAGAGCTTCCATCGAAAAAAAAGCCTACCTAGCTCGACTGTCTTAAGCGTGTTAAGCAGACAGTTTATTCATGAGTTCTATCTATCTATACGATGCTTATCTTCTTTATGAGCTGGAAGATTAGCGTCGAGGAAGACTTTTAATGAATGTCCAGTGATTTAGCGAGTGAACGAGCCAATGCCAATAGAGCGATTCCGAAAGCTAAGATAAGAGTGCTTAGTATCGAGATAAGACCAACTACTTGCCCTATATGTGCCAGTCATGAACGAATCAAGCTGGTCTCGACTGGAGCAGATTAAGTCTGTAAATAGTATATCGAGCGATCTTATCTCCCGATTGGGCATTCAGTCTCTTTAAAGAGGGAACCAAGCCCTTCTTTCTTCTTTCTACCGTGTCCATGTCCGATCCACTTTGCTAAAAATGTGCTCGTTGCTAGTATTCTCAGCATTCCTCTCCTATGCTCTCTTGTTAGATCGGAGGTTAAAATGCAGGGAAAAAAGCCCTGTCGTAGCTTCAGACTCTGCTCCAGTGGATTGTCCCGACACAGCAAATCAATAGACCGGAGGTTCCCCTCCATGACTAATAGACGGGATGAGCCAGAACATTCTCTGAAGGCCCTGAGCGTAAGGTCAATCGACCTTAGGGAAAGTCGTCCTCTTAAAGCACTCGTTCCAGTACAGCTTCGAGTGCGAGAAGGAACCCTTCTTAATCATCTTCTTTCTCCCAGTCTGTAGTTAGAACCTGAGATTCTTGATGCTTTCTTAGCGAATGAGACTTCCTTATCTTCTTATTTATTCGAGCTTAAGTGAATTTTCTATATAAGATAGAATCTCATGCATGCTTGTAAGTTAGGTTACTCTAAACTAAAGGATTTTTTTAGGTGCTAGAAGCTGCTTGAGGACTCGCTAACCTTACTCTTCCTTATCCAGTGAAAGATTCAATTCATTTTTTGAGTTAGATCGAGTGGAATCTTTCCGAGAAGAGGTGCCAATCCAGGCTAACTACTAACTAGTATGGTATGAGTTCATACCAGCCTTTCCCTGCTTTGAGCTTGAACGTGGCACTAAATAAAGCTGAGCTTGAGCTCATGAAAGAGACTAGGCGCTGACCGATGTCGATTAGGAAGCTGCTCCTCTTGTAAAGAAGTGAGGCTTCGAAGAAGGTGTGTGAACGGTTGCTTCGAAGAGGGAAGTGGCTAACTAATAGAAAGCAAAAGAAAGCAGTAGATCGAGAGAATCTTGCAAGAGTGCTGACCTTGCTGACAATAAACAAGAAACCTGAGGCACCGAATACACACTTAGCTGGGTTGAGTCGACTTACGGAGTCTCTCTCTCTAGACGAGACGATGCCTAAGAGAAAGTCACTGCCTAGTCAAGGACTTCTTCGGTCTCACTCGCCTCACACTTAATTCTTCTTCGGTGGAGGTAAGATTGCTTTATTGCTTCTTCCTCTTCGGATAGACATTCGTATTTCACTTCTAGTACCATTTCACTAACGGCCAATAAGGAAGCCGACAGACCAGTGATAGCTAAAATCCGAAAGAAAAGAGTGGTGACCTCATTCTATGGACAGGTTTACTTAAGAGAAAGAATGTCCTTGTAGTGTTTCGAGCGGGGTAAGCTTCCCCCGTGGCAACGATCACATGAACCCTAGAAAACTCCTGCTTACTCTACTAGTTTCATCGAGATTGGGTTGGTGTTCCGTATACCGTACTGTATCGAAAAGAATGCATTAGAGAGTATGCATAGCTATCTTCCACCCGGCTCGTTCGTTTAGCAGATCGAATGAATAAGCAGTCGAAATTCTTTGATGTGCCGCTAGTTCTTTGGTGTAGCGAAGGTTTACTTCTTGCTGTCGCCTGGATAAGAGGAAGCGTGAGCGGTTGGTGGCTTTTTTAAGTATAGAGCTGGACTTTAAAGAAAGAGATTGATTCCAACCACAAAATCTTAAGAAGACACCTTTCAGGCTGACTAAGCGCCTATTTCAATGACTTTATGTTATTCAATAGCGGTCAGATGTCCATTAGTTCGAGTCTATTTCTCCGCTTTCTGAGTCCACTGAGGGGTTACGGGCTATGTAGGCTTCTCCACAATAAGTCGTGTCATCAAATGTCCTTCTTTTAGGTCTAGAACCAGCTACTTGACTAGAGCAAGGAAATTCCCTTCTTATTAGATCAATGGAATATCTCTCTTGCTATTGCTCTTCTCGCTTCTGCAACAAGTGGATCTATCCTTCCTTGATCCCTTCTTGTCCTGTCCGTTGGTTGATGAAAGACATTCTAATAAAGGCCCCATCTTTCTTAGAAAAAGTCTGTTGCAACGGGCTGTAGTAGGTGCGTTGCTGAGGTTAGATGTCCGGCAAATGGTAGCAAAAGCACTCCCTCTTGTCTTCTTCACCGGTTCCTGATTCAATTGCCCAAGAAAGCAAGTGCTCAGTTTCAGTGAATAAACTGAAAACTGCGAGCTGACAATACAATAGACCAAAAACTCTTCGTTCATCACAGATTCAGAAACTGGAAGAAGGTGAAGGCTCTAGAAGAGAGACGGATTGATAACTGTTTACAGAGATCGGAACCCCTATGAGTAAGCTTAGCCGACAAAAGGGGCGGGGACAAAAGACCATGGATCATGGATCTTTGTACGAACTTTATTTTGCGAGGAAAGATAGACAAGACAGCCTGACTTAGAGACTAATGACTTCTCCGACGCTAGCTCCTACTCGTCTTAGAAGTGGAAATCTGCATTGGGACTCTTTTGAATAAGAAAAAACCTGTAAGCAATCACAGCACTCGTCACTAGCTTCTTCTCTGTCTTTGACTGGAGTCTTTGAAGGAACTTTAGTTCTAAGCGAGGAAGGGATTTGTCTTGTGCCAGAACTGATTGCACCCACGGAGCGGTTTGAAGATGCTTGACTGTTAAGTCAAGGAGAGGTACAAAGTGACTCGACTGAAAGGAGAGGGGGTACTTCCTTTACGGGTGGAAAGGCAGACGACTACTAAAGTTGCTTTCCCGATAGGCTAAATGTAAGCCGAGCATAGTACGACTGACTAGCTTTACCCGGGGCCTCACAGAAAGAAGATCCGTCAGACTAACTGTGTTAAGCATGGCCTAAAATGACTAATTTCTTCTATCTAAAGATGCGCGGGGGAACGGAGGTTTAAAGTCTTCTTCTCTCTTCCTTTGCTTTTTGTGGCCTGTGCATGCTTTGCTAATTTCATAATTAATCATTTCATCATTCCCTGGAAGAAGTTCATCCCCTTTTCCAACCTCTTGGCTAGGATCCTACTAGTAGCGGTTATCCGGCTTCGCGAGACCACTCTTGGATCTACTCATGGCTAGGCACCTGGAAGCGCTACGTTCGTGATCGCTACTTAAAGGCTGAATTCCAGAGATCGGCTTCTTCATTTCTCTTATGATATTATGGTCGAAATTCCCCTTTCCCGATGGAAAAGCATCTTCGAACCTTAAGTTAACTTTTTCTTATTGGAAGTTACCTTGTGAACAAAAGGGGATGGTGGAGATCTTTCAACATCAACATATTTTAAAAAAGAAGCTAATAAATAACAGAACAACTTACTCTCTCTCTATAAAAAAAGCTTGCGTGAAGCGCTTAAATAAGAAAGAGCTTCCTAGTAGATGCTGACAATCCTCTTTCATTCCTAGCTCTACTAGTCAAAGTGATGAAATCTGTTTCGTTAAAAAAATAAAAAAAAAAAGGTACTTCAGCCGCAGCTCACTTTGCTTTACTAGACAAATCTTTGTCAGTGACGCAACTGACTGCTCCAGGCAATAATGTAAAGAATAAAGAATGTCGGATGGAGTTCTGATACAAGTCTGTGGCGCCTTAACGCTTGACATCTGTTAAAAGTTATCTCAGCAAGGGCATTCGATAAGCATAAGTCCTTTACCCACCCCTCCCCTATGAACTCGTAACCTGCTGTAAGGTCATGTCTGCCCCACATCCTTCAACCGTTTGCTCCTGGGGACCTCACACCACTTTCTTTCTAGTGCTTTCTCAGACGTGTGCAGGCGCAGCACCCGGTGGTTCTGTTCCGGCTCCCTCACTCCGACTCCAGTCTATCCCCGGTGCTACATGAGTTGTAGGTAGATTCCGCTCGAGTGGCTTGACCCTCTTATTCTATTCTGTGTGTGGGTTAACTATTGATTCAATTCATCTGCAGAGGGCATTCGATATAAATCCTTTCTTCTTCTGTTAAAAAAAAAGGCCTCCGGCGAGTACGAAAGGAAGAAAGTAATAGAGTCATATTCATGTGCAGCTGATTTCTCTTTAATAAGAGGAAGAGCTTCTATTTTACCAACTGCGTCTACGCATTCACCAACAAGGACAGGCACCAGGTAGACATGAAGTCAAGTAAGAGCTCCCACGACAATTATCATTGCCTTCACCACCAACTACTTGTACTCCGATACCGGTTACACTGGTCAAGTCAGAAGGTAAGGCAGATTAGATAGCTGCTGATTCTATCACACCGGAAACCCTCACAGTAAGAGTTGATAGACTTACACCGGTTAATTGAACACTTTTTTCGATGCAGCGGGAACGCTCACTCTAACAACGGCACCAACAGATACTGTCACAGCTAATTGTTCTGCATCCCAAACCTGAACCTCTCAACAAGGCACGTACTGACCTCTTTCTTCACATGGGTTTGTATCTTATCATCTGGGGTGAAGCAGCCAATGTTCGTTTCATGCCGGAATGTCTTTGCTATATATTTCACAATGTTTTTGCAGATTTTCCATAAGCTTCGCAAATTCTTATGCCTTTTCTTTCAAAAAGAACCTTTTTTTTAGTTTAGTGTCCTAACTCCATACTACAGTGAAGAGACTGTCTATTCTAAGACTGACCTTGAGGTTGAAAACGAAGATGGTGAAGGCTAAAAAGCTATTACAGTTCCATCGGAGGAAGATAAAAAGAGCCAGAGTTCCCTATATGTATGCCAATTTAGAGGCTGTGGCTGACATGAAGTTCACGTACGTTGCTACATGTCAGAACAAAGAAGAACTTTCTGACTTCAAATTTATCTCCAGGTTTATGCTCTGTCCTAGCTAGTCATAGTAGCTGTCATGGTCATCTTGAAGGTTGGTATCCAGTCATTAAAAAGTTCATTCTGAACGAAAGCATTCTCTCGCCTTGGTCCAATAAAGATTTCAAATTTTTAAGAGCAGTAAGGATAACCTCCTTTGAAGTTCCCTGTGTGGATCCGGGGGCAGCTTCTGCGCTGGCTTTGCTCTGAGATTTGGATCTTTCGCTGGTTGAGCAGCCACCATTGAGTAAACTCCTCATGGAGCCAAGCAAAGCACGATGAGCAAGCCGCGTGGATCTACTCGAGGTAGAAGCGGAAGCAAAGTGCTGAGGCTGAACAAGAAAGGATATGTCAAAGAATTTTAGGGTAAAATAAGGCTCGATGTAATTGAGCTTAGTACGAAGTGCTAAGGAAAAATTGAGTTGGACGTCTAGTACAATACCTGAGAGGAGCCACTAGGTTTGAAAGCAGACGTTGGAGTCATAGTCTGAGAAGCCTGGGTTCCTTCACCAACAGACTGCGACCTTGAATCCACAGAGAATGAAGCCAGCGAGATCGGAGTAACTGGAGCCAAGGGAGTTTGAGTTATCTTGAGGACTCTTTCCTCTATATACTTGAGGCTCGCTTCGTCAGAGGATGACTCACTTGAGGTGCTTCCGTCATCATCAGGATCACTTTGGTCTTTTTCTCCTTCTGCTGTCTTAACAGGTGATTCTTGCCCGGTTCCCGTCTCCTCAGTCCTTGCTTCCTCAGCTACTGCTTCAGTGGATGGGTGCGAGCGGTTTTTCTCTTTTTTTCGATCTATCCCCGCTAAAGAAAGACCAGTTACTACCCCTACTCCTTCTCTTACTAATGTGAAATCATTCCCTTCCTTCTTTGCTCTTCGAATGGCGCTTGCCTTGCATTCTATGCATCTTATTTACTACTAGATGTCACTTCCTTGTCCGATTCAAGGCCATCACCAGATTCAATA
>CAOJCS016956936.1:0-10519 GCA_948332485.1 Euphorbia guentheri
TAAATGCTTTGTTTTAGATATGAGTTTATGTGTAATGAAATAATCAAAGATTATATTTGATTTCTATATTGGATTTCGCATGAACTGTCTTGAGTTAATCATACCAATACAGTGTTAGTCGTCATAATAATCAAAAGACGATGTTTTGATGACGTGTATGTGAATTAATGAATGATAATGTTTGTTTCTAGAGTTTGAATTTCGGAAAATTATTATAACATGCAAAGTTTATACATGTGAATTGGAATGAATTACGTTAGGAGATGAGGAAATCCATTTTTGCATGGTTATGTTAAATTCGTGTAGTGGATGTTTGTTTCATCAAAACCTTTTATATGATTCACTTAAACAGTATTAGATATTAAATGAATTCTGCTGTAACCCTTCTTCTCTATGGGATTCGATACTCGTATTTAAATAGAAATCCATTTTATACTAATTGAACGATCCGTATACTTGCGGAGTGCATGATTTAATTTAAATGAAAATTGATACTTAAATGCCTATATGAACGAAAATTAAAATGCACAAAAAAGTCGTGTCATATAACCACAATCCTCACAATATTACAAAAAACAGTCATCCATTCTAGACTCATCCCCAATATAATAAAAATCATACGAACTCAAGTATATGATCAAGATATCTATCACCGCCTATCTCGCATGGTCTTACCCAACACTTCACTGCTATACCCCGATAGGTTTTCAAACTGTGTATACACAAGCCTATCTCTCACTAGATAGGTCTTTAAAAACAAACGATCAACCGAACTGGTCCCGTCTAGATGGATATTAACAAAAACCAATCTAATTTCATTAAACAAAACCACAACCATGATCGATACTTACTATCCAGACACAAAGTCCACATCCATAAGATCGAATCGGTAATACCAAAATCAATATCCAATAATTAAACACCAATTCAACTTAATTCACTTTCCAAAAATAGATGAGCACTTCTCAATTAAAACATATTCAAAGTCAAAAAAAATCTCATAAAACTCAACTCTTGTAATAAACAAAAATAATTTCAAAAGTAACATAATTATTTTCATAATTACAACTCCTTAAACAAATTTAAAAATCATACTAAATTCCAACATCTCAAACCTTATTTTCATAATAATAAAACAAGAATTTTTTTCCAATAACTTTGTAACTTCCAACTTTAGAAATCAAATACTCAAAGTAATAGTTAACATAATCAAAATTATCAAACATAACCAAAAATTGCAACCCTACTCTCATAACAAAAAGAAAATCAAACCAATATAAATTTTTATTTCAAAATTGAATATAAAAAACCATTAAAACTTACTCACTTTTAACAATACCATTTAAACTTCATAATTTAAAATACCACATTTAATTGTTCTCAAATAATCCTCATAGTAAATTATCATATAAACATAAACACTACTTAAATTAAACTCAATTAGAAAATAATTTAAACCAAACTAAAGTAATTCTCCAAAATTTAACAAAAAATATAGCCAAGCTTCCAATTTCATACGCACATGTAAAATCAGACTTTAAAAACTCAAAATGATACTTAACATACTTAATTTAGAGAAGGTTAGTTGATAATTTCATTTACAAGCTCAAGAAGAATTCAAAATCACCCAAAGGAGATAAAAAAACTCTCCAACTGATGAGCTAGAATTCGAAAGCTCCTGAGTATGGAATCTGATCTCCACTATTCACTTTCAAGATTGGGATGTCAGGTAGCTCAGGTTCAAATTTCACGATGATCGAACGGTTAGAACTCAATATGCAGATAAAAGCAAAACTGGTGTAAGGAGGAGTAGAGTTTCGGGAAGAAGAGGAAATGAAGAATGAAAAAGAAAAAAATGAGAAAAAACTGAGTTGATATCCCATGTCTTTTCCCTTAATGTCAGCCAATCTCCTAAAAAAATCATAACTTGAAATCCCATTTTTACCCTTAAGAAAAATCCCTTCTTTTCTCAATTTATTTTTCTTAATTCAACATATATTACTTATATAAATTACACTTAATCACTTATTAAAACCACAACTCACATTTTAAAAATCCTCAAAATTTGACTGACTCTGTAACTCTTGAGTCGGAATGTTACAGCATCAGACACATAACTCGTTGTGTTATGCTAGAACACGGCGTGTTCCATGAAATAAAATTGAAACAGATTAGATTACACTATAACATGACATTGTGTTGCATAACACGACATGTTATGGAAAGGAACATGATGTTTGTGCATGAGCACGACATGCTTAAGTGTATTTTTCTAGAAGCGAGTTCCAAACAACAACACGCCGACGTGTTTATGAAACACAATGTGTTGTGTCCTGTAATATGGCATGTTATGCTATAACTCGACGTGTTTTGGGCATGTTTTAGAAATCTGAGTTCCAGTGCTGAAACACATCGGTGTGTTCTATGAGCACTAGAACTCTGTGTGTTGGCCCAAAACATGGCAAGTTATAATCTGTTTTCACCCAAAGTTTTGCTCGGGATCTCGGAATCACCCCAGGAAGCACGAGAAACCAATTTTAACAAGTTTTAAAGGTGATTTTAACCTAAAACACACAGTTTTAAGCCATTAATCATCAAGAAAAAACCAAAGATAAAATAAGTCCATTTTTACTCGGTTTTAGTCTGTTCAAACTCATTTTTTGTCCGAAACTTACTTCACATCTTCACTACTGTGAGCACCAGGATTTTTTCCTAGAGCAATGATGAATTCGGTCTCTACCGGTACCTCGTTGGGCTTTCGTACATGAGTGGAGGACCCCAAAGTCGCCAATATTACACGAACATGATATAACACATGTTGAGTGGTTTCATTGCTTTAAAAATCAAACTTACAAGTTTGGTTTTTGAGCTGGTCGAACCAAAAACTGAATCGATTGAATCAACAATTTTTCCCACACTTAAAAAACCTAAGCCAAACCATTTTTACCCCAACCCAACTTCGATTTCCAGCCATGTTTTTGGAGTTGGTCAACAAAAATTCAAATGAAAAGGTGGAAGAGAAATTACACCAAAAAGGAAAGATACAAATGAAAAGGTGGCCATTTTCCTTACCACTTTGGGATTGATAAAAAGGAGGAAAATGGCTGGTAGAGAGGGTGGAAAAACACGTGTAAGGGAGAGGGAGAGATCAAATTTTGGGTTGGGAAGGATCACATAAAAAGCTAACAAAAACCCTAACAAAAAAGAGGAGCTCACTTTTTGAATTTGGAACTTTCTCTTCCAACTCTCTCTACTACTTATTTATTTTTACTCTCTTCTAAACCTTAAGTTCCAGTAATTAAAGACTCCCCCTTGAACCTCATCATCACCTTGTCTCACCACAAGAATCACAAACAACTCACCTATACCATCTCTACTTCATCTTTTTCCTCTTTACTTCACAACTTCCTAAAAAACTCACAACTTCTCACCACCTCTCACATACCTATGAAAATGGTAGCTTTAATCCATAAAGTCTACTATTTTTGTGGGTTCCTTAAGCAATAGAAGGTTCTTTCAATCCGTCCGGTCGTGTTTGTTCATGTTTGGTGGCTTTTGGTTTTTCTCCACTCTAATACGGAAACCACGCTATAAAGGTAACTTGACTGAGCTCTAAACTCTCATTCTATCTTTATTTTGTTGTTTGGTTGGTTAAAGGCTGGATTTTTACGTAAAAATGGGTTTTATTTGGTAAAAAAAAACCAAAAATCGGCTAACTTTGATGAAAAGTGAGAAAATCTCTCCAAAATAATGGTTGAAATAGACTAAGACCATCCCTTGGTCTATATTTATGTTCCCTTGATGTCGTGGAGTTATTTGGGGTGATATTAAACTTTGAACGAACTAAATCGGTGCTAAAACATATTAAAATGGCTTACAAGTGCAACTTTAATGTTTTCATAATTTCACTCATAAAGATCATGTTTTTATGACTGATATAGCATGTAAATTAGTTTAAATGCCTTTTTTTCAAGTCCCGGGCCTCCCCAGTAGGTTTTGGGGCTCTAAACGGTGTTTATAAATGAAAAAAAGAGTTAGACATGAAATATGCCGAGTTACCTTGTAACACGCCATGTTTCATAGCCTGACACGGCGATTTATGACAACACACGGTGTGTTACCCTAACCAAAAACCCAGATCTGGAAAAATAAGAATAAGCACACTGTGCTCATTCTCAACACGCCATGTTGAGTAGCATAATACACCGTGTTATGAAGCTGAACATGCCGTGTTGTGGTGTAAAATAATCTGTTCTGCATTTCACTATGTAACATGGCGTGTTATCACACTTGAAAAGTAATTGGTTTCCCCTTTTCAGTTGAGATTAGTCCGGTTTTCGGTTTTTTACCAAATAAATGACTTTTGTCGAGATAATATCGGTAAATTATATACTTCTACTGTATTCCCCTACGTGTTTACTTTTGAAACACGATGTTTTCTCTTAGTTAGTGCCACATATATTTACATCTCGAACCCAGATTTAAATTCTTGTCTACGCACTTACATCTAGAAAAAATTGTACCGAAAAGTCGGGTTTAGGACCGCTACCATAAGTCAACGAAGGGGTCAAACTCCAAATTTCTAACTCACTTAATAAATTGCTTGTCCCATCAAACTTAAAATATTACCAAATTTTTTCAAATAAATATCACTTTGCCCATGCGTAACTTGAGCCAAAATTGTTTTTGAGATGTCGCGAGTCCATCCTGCAGCCCAAAACACTCAATCTGACAAATCGCTTCGGATTGGATGCCCCTTCCTATAACATGTCCCTGAGCTATCTAATTTACATTTTCTCATAACATGTCCAATCTCAAGCATGCGGTTTGTACACTTCATGTATATTAATACATGTTAGATGGATGTGACTCCCATCCCTGAACAAATGTATCCCATAGGATTTGCTTATCGATTCAATTGGTTGTATAATTATTTTATTTTCTTCTGGTTGTTTATTGCTTTATTTATCATTCTTATGTGATCATTTACTCGAATTTAACATCCAATTAAAATCAATATAAGTCTTAGTATTATGTAAATGAAAACGTTTTATTTTAAAACAATGTCGATTTCTTGAGAAGTCTTTTTTTAAAGAGAATGAGTAAATGCCTTATACGAATCTGATCTCTGGATCACGATTTTGAATTTGAGCCTAGGATCCAAGTAAAAACTTTAATTAACTCTCGGTAGAGCTTAGAATCGGGTGGTGACTCTAGAATGGTTTTCTAGATATCCGAGTTTTGGATTTCCTTTTTGAAAACTTGTTTTCCTTCAAAAATCATTTTATTTTGATTTTATTAAAACCCCAAGAATGTGTTTATGCATGCATAATATTTGGAGATACTTCCTCCGAAAGCCTTAAGTCCCTATTTGGATCCACTCTTAGCGGGGGGTATTAGGAAAGGAAAATTCCACTCACTTAGAAACGTTTTCTTTTACTACTTTTTCATCGCTTTTTACACATTACTTTTATTATCTCTTCGAGATAAGTCTCGAAAGATCAATCACTTGTACTCACGAGAGTACTAAGCAACTCGCGACATGAGTACAATTTTATAAAAACTTTATTTCATTTTTATTACGCTTGACGAGCCTAAAAAAGGGTTCATCACGTTGTTTTACTCTCAAGAGTACTAAGATACTTGGGATGTAAGCACCACTTTTCGAAGCCCAATTTCCAAACCAAGATTTATCCCTCTCTTTTTTTTGTTTCCCAAAAAGCAAGTCCCAACTCTCAACTTCAACTCAACTTTAATTTCAATTTCAAACTTTAAAATTTAATTTTGACAAAACCCCAAAAATTCTTTTCGATGAAAAGTCACTGCGCTCACAGTGGCAACTTCGCCGGGGACTTTTTCTTTTCAAACTTTTTACAAAGTTTTCAAAAATTTAAAAGTTTTTTGAAAAGAGATTTTTGACAAGCCATTGAAAGACTTTAAAAAAATCGACATTGTTTTCAAATAAAGTGTTTTTATTTGCATGATTGGGCAAGATTTATATTTCCTGTATATATATTGCAGTAGACACATTTTTCACCTCACGTACGTTAGGACCACCATACCTACCCCGGTTTCTCAAAAAAGTATTGCTATGTGACCGCTAGTTTCTCACAAGGACACCTATTGAGTTGCCGCCGATATTCTTGTACTGTAATCTGTCTCGTTTGAACCTATTTGGGGAGAGATAGATGGTATATCTTGCTATGGAACCCTCCTTTGCTACCCGGACATTGACCACCTTCATGCATATAGAAAGCCGTAGAAACTTCCACTAGGTTACCAAAACAGCAAAAATAAAATGGATTTAGTTTCACCCTTTGTCATCCCCCGTTGATGATAAGGATACCCCCTCCTAGAAACGGTTAGAGACTTTATACCATGTTGTGAGCGAGTGACCTTTTTATCAAGAATGAAAATTGGTTTTTTAAGAATGGTTTTGAATTTGTGAGTTTGGTCTTAAAGAAAAGAGTTTTGAATAAATCCTTTGGAAATTAAAATGCGCATGTGAATGCGGGCCTTAGGGTTTTGTTTAAAAGGAAATCGATTTTTGAAATAGAAGGAAAATATTTTTGAAAGAAGACACTCCCAAACGAGTGGAGTTTTCCTTTCCTAGTACCCCCCGCTAAGAGGCAGACCAAAATAGGGACTTGAGGATTTTGAAGAACGGTCTCCAAATGACATGCGCTTATAAACACATGCTTGGGGGTTTCAACGAGAGAAAATGAGTTTTGAAGGAAGAAAAATTTTTTAGAAAAGAAATTCAAACTCAAATTTCTAAAAAATGATATTTGGAGTCGCCACCAGGTTCTGTGCTCTACCGGGAATTAATTCACGGTATAACTTGGATCCAAGTCTGGAATCCAAAACCATGATCCAGAGATTGGATTCAAACAAGACATCTACTTATCCTTTTTCGAAAGATGTATTTAAAGAAAATCGATGATGTTTTTGGAAAACAAAGAATTTTCATTTGTAAAAACCTAAATTGATTTTAGTTCAGATTTAGGTGATCACGCATGCATAAAGTGGTATGTAAATGCGGAAAAGTAAATAATTAGTTACAACCATATCGAATATCAATCAAGCTAGCTACGGGGGTTTTACATCCAAAATAAAAGGGGATATGTGGATACATCGTGGTATAAAATTAAACATACACGCACAATTTAAATAAACACGTTGGATATCATCATACTTGAAATAGACATGTGATACAATGGAAAAATATGGTATCTCAGGGTTATGTTGTAGAGGGGACACCCAATCCGAAGCAATTTATCGAATTGGATGTTTTGTGCCGAGAGATGATCTCACGACGACCCGAAAATGATTTTTTTGGCACACATTGCGTATGGACAAAGTGATATTCATTTAGAAAACATTTGGATTGTATTTTAGTTTTGGCACATGCAAACTTTAGTAGGTTGTATATTCGAAAAATAATTTCCTTCGTTGCATTGTTTTAGCGGCCCTAAACCCAGCTTCCCGATACGATTTTCTATATGCAAAGCAGGTTACAACATTTAAGTATTTAAATATAAGTCTCACATATGGGAATAAAACATGCTAATTTATCGATGCACATCGGTCTACACTCCTAATAAACAATCATACATGATATGAAATAAAGGGGCGAGATTAATAAAACACGTGATTAAGTTCAAAAATGTACGTTTGAAACAAAATCAAAGACCACAATACCTTTGATTTCCATTCAAATTACGACATATTTAGAATCAAAATTAAGTTGCTTAAAATATATCATTGGATTCTACATTGAAAGAGATTTTCAATGGTATATTATATGTATAATTCGGATAAAAAAAGAGTAAGATATTGCATTTTCAAAAAAACTAGTCAGAGCTGGACAATACGCAACTCGCTAGTGAGTTTTAGCCAGCTCGGTGAGTTATGATTAAAACCTCGGTGAGTTGGACCATAACTCGATGAGTTGCTTGACTTTTTTGTGAAAATGAGCATCAAACCTGGAAACTCGGTGAGTTATGCCTAGAACTCAGCGAGTTACATACTGTTTTCCTATTTCTTCTCATTTTTAAGCCGTTTAAACCCCGGTTAAGACCACAAAAAGACCCCGGGATGTCTAGGGATCAGTTAAACTCTTCTTATCAGTCAAAGAGCATGTTTTAACCAATTTATTACGTGTTCAAGTGATGAAGGAAGCAAAAATGCATGCAAAATCATTTTAGCCGGTATTTATTCGTTTTAAGTTTGATTTTGGTCATTCAAGTCTCAAAACGCTACAAATCATCCAAGGTACATGAATAAGCCCTCGATGTTCCAAAGAAGTCACATTTACAGAGTTATCAGTCATTTTCCATGATGTTTTTGTATTAAGAACTAAAAGAGCAGTTTTCAGTTTTTAAGCAAATTTTTACATTTCAAAACCCAAGATAAATCAACTCCAGCATACAAAAAATAGTACAAAGTGAATGGAAAAATGTTAGAGCTTAGAATGCTACCCTTGAAGTGTGCTTTAATGAAATAGAAGTCGAGGAATCTAGATGTGCAACAAACATCTCGAATCGAGAAGAAACCCAAGCAATAGCTATTTTAGTAGTCAAAAGCTCTTAAAACCAGTGAGCTTATGGGATAAGCTACTGATAATAAGGATAAGGAGTAGATATGGTTGAGTTTTTTTGGAGATGGTGAAGATAGAAGAGGAAGAAGATGAAGAAGGAGAAGAAGAAAGTCAAGAATAAGAGAGAGAAACTACCAAAAATGGGAGAGAGAGAGTTGGGAGTTGTGGGATTTTTGAAAATCTCATTGTGAATGAGTTGTGTTGTTGGTTTCTCCTCCCTTGTGCTGGTTTTCACATCCCAAATCCCCCCTTCCCATGCAAGTTAGACACCCATCATTAATAATGTGTACTCTTGCGTCTTCTGCTTTATTATTAACCAATGGTCCAACCCCTCATTTTCTTTTCTTTATTTGTACCCTAAGTTATAAATTATGAATGACCAAAGGAGTTTAAAGGGTTGGGTAATCGTTCTTGGGTTTGGGTTTTGGGTTAGGGAATGGTTTAGTTCAAATATGGGGGTTTTAGGTTCGACCGTGTTTTAGGTCTGACCACTCATGGGTTTGCTCAGTTTATAAAAATTATTCGACTAAACATGTCTTATGGGATGTTGTAATATGGATTCTGGAGTTCTTGGGCTAGCTTGCACTGATTATGAGGTGGGTTAGGACACCGGTGGGTGTCGATTTTATCATCACTCTCGGGAAAAAGGCCAGATGCTTACAGACTGCCCCTCGTGTGATCAAATTCAGAAGCTGAAGTTGAGAACATGATTGACTAAGCTGGGGACATTTCCCTATGTATGTGCATGGAACAACATGCAAATGAGGTGCCATGATTGAGTATAAAAACAAAACAAACAAGACCTCCATACGATAGCGTGTGCTAGACGCTTTAATACCTGGCTCCTAGTTTGCATCATGTCAGGTGAAGACATAGCAAAAGGGGTAAAATGTGTCATGAAATTGTAAATAAGCATGACAACTTTGGTAAATTGCATCATGTCAGGTGAAGACATGGAAAAGTGCTAAAATGTGTTATGAAGTCATAAACAAGCATGAAGATCTGGTAAAATGCATCATGTCAGGTGGAGATATGACAGAGTGCTAAAATGCATCATAAAGTCATAAACAAGCATGACGGCTCTGGTAAAATGCATCATGTCAGGTGGAGACATGGCAGAGTGTAGAGAAATGGTAGTGGTTCCGAAAAATTGTTTGGTACAGTGGAAGGCTTTTAAAATTTTTCGGTACCGACCCCTAAGAGATCGTTTAGTCAATTCCATCAGATTCATCAATTCCATAACCTATTAAATTGACTAGCAAGGGTTCCTAATTCTAAAAGAGGGATCTAGGAATATCTCGTAGAGATGTGCCAGATCATGAGTCCATCCACAGAGTAATACACGGAACACTAGTGACTATGAATCCGTGCTAGCGAAAGACTGCCTTGATCGAACAGGATGATACGGTGAGCCAGAGACCAAACGGAATTCCTCTCCTCTCCTTTTGTTATTTTTGAAAGTTTCATATATAGGGGAATAAGGTTTTCTTCTTCTAATGTCCCTTTATATACTAACTGAAAAACCCTAGCCCTGTATAATTACTATACACGCATATGGGCCTCTTTTCAGTCCAGTTTTATTTTGTTCTGTCCAATTCACCGAACCAAAATAATTATACCATATCAAATCAAATTAAATCTATACATTATATTTTAATTATTTGATTTCACCGAATCAATTAATTACTTTATACTATGAATTTATTTAATTAAAATACATGTTAATTACATAATTGAATTTATGCAAAATTCAATTAATTCTAATTACATGTATTACTGATTAAATCTAATTCATAATAAATTAATCTAATTAAAATTATATGTAACTTATTTAATTAAAATAATTCACCATGTGTAATTTAATTAATTATAAATTAATTTAATTAATACATGTGAATCTTACTAATTAAATAATTTAGA
>CAOJCS017033228.1:0-15282 GCA_948332485.1 Euphorbia guentheri
CATCTTTATATACAAATTATGCACAATCATAAATCATTATTTTAAGTTATTTTTCTATTGCACACCATTACATTCCCCGGCAACGGTGCAAAAGCCTTGGTGGATGACTTTTCGTGTGTATGATTATGTTTAGATTGGCATCTAAACAATTATTGGGCCTATCATATAGCACTTATCCCTTACGACTGGCCTCTATCATCCCCAAAATGGCTGATAGAGCGTCGACCATGGCTCTCATCTTAGTCGAGACTACTATATCACTAAACCAATACTCAAAAAGCAGAAACTTTCATATAGGTCCACATCTGGCCATCCTCCAAATATGGCTACTAGAGAAACTATCCCTTGTCAAACCTCCCAAATATCATTTCACAAAATACAGACCCCTAGCCTTTAAAAGGTTCCCATTCACTACATCAGCAATGCCATATCTAGGAGAACAAGATTGGCTCCTCAAACTATCCAACTAATATCATGAAAACATCCAATGGACATGTCCATGGTGGAAGATTACCGATGTCCAAACATATTTGGGTGGCAGTGACATCAAATTACTGGGAATAAAGAAGCTCACCTTCTACTCCCCTTCGAGGTTATACAGATAGTTAAGGGTTCGATAGCCAGTCTTGAAGACCCTTTCTAATACAACTGAGTTCAAGTGCATGGAGACAATGTGTGGTGCGCACCAAATGCTCTAGGCTAGCAGTTTGCTTTGTAGAAAGATAGAATACCATCCGCCTATAATAGGAGCGGATGAGAAGTACGAGGAGAGGCTCCAAGGGATCAAGGCCTTGGGCACTAGAGAAGAAAGGGATATATTTGCTATAAACTTTGGGAAGTGATTTATGTATTTCTTTTATATATATTTTGATGAACTTATGTCTGTATTGGTTTCATGACTCTTCATCTTGTTTGAATATATGAAGTAAGTAATTTGCAACTTCTATATATTATATAACTCAGACACATTTTTCACACTTAGGCACTAAGCCTTACCCTGTAATTTTGTATGAAAAATTTCCATGTTTATGCATCAAATGGCGAGTCATGCCTAGAATGCCATTTACAAAGTGCCAAGTTATTTGTAGTTTACCATGACATTACCAATGTATGCCACTTTATCTCTTTCGCTAGACATCATTCCCCAACGGCTAGACATCATGCCACCGTACCTTTTTGGCTAGAGATCATGCCCCAATGGCTAGACATCACACCACCCTACCTCTTTAGCTATACGTCATGCCCTAAGGGCTAGACATCACGCCTGCTTCCCTCTTTGGCTAGACATCATGCCCCAGTGGCTAGGCATCACCCCACCTTACCTATTTGGCTAGACATCATGCCTCTATAGATAGACATCATTCCAACTCTTATGCTAGACATCATGACTTAACGGCCAGACATTATGCTACCCTTATCTTTTTCATTTTTAATCTTTGTCCGAAGATAAGTGTTCTCGCATCTTAGGTAGATCTCATGACGTGCCATACCCATGTGTACAGTAACCCATCCATTATGCGTAAGTCTTATATCTCACATCCATATCATGACATTCATACAGCAGTCTAGGCTTACCCTCGATAAGAGGAATATGTATCTAACAGTTATCCATTTTGATTTCAGGGAATTTTCTAAGAAAAGATGATTCTTCATAATTTGAACCCGCTAGAGGAAAAGGAGGATCTAGCGAGCAATACCAATTTTGGGGGAATGGCAGACGAGAATCAGGACCAGAGTCAGGCTGATAATCAGAATCAGGCAGAGAATAGAGCTATGTCAGCTAGTGAAATGGCAAAATTTATGAATTCAGACAGATTTACAGAAGTCAGTGCTAGGCATGTGGCAGTTGCTGTGGCATCCCTAGTGTTGTTTGCTCCAACACCGGCTCTGGCACCAACTCTAACATAAGCCCTTGTGAATGGTAGAGAAAGTAGCAGAGGACAGAGGCCTAGTAATAAAGTGATAGTTGAGAATGATGAGCACAACCTGAATGTGAGAATGGCATCTAGCATGCAAGAGGAGGTCGCATAACAGTTAAGGAAGAAGAATGAGAGTATGGAAAGTTTCATGACCAGTATAATGAAAAGGCTAGAGAAGGATAAGTCTCCCATTGTTGAGGTAGAAGATTTTACAACTAGTGGAATCTAACATTTCCCCAAGGGCTTCTCAATGCCCCGATTCCCTCCATTTAACATAAGGGATCACCCCACTGCTCATGTGAATCGGATAGTAACAGTACTGTCTATGGCTGGGCTATCCTTAAACATAATTACATGCCTTTTTTACCACCATGGAAGGAAGCACCATAGATTGGTATAATTCTCTACCCGTCCACATCCGTATTGGCTGGAAGAGCTTGGCAGTTGAGTTTGTTGAAATTTATGAATACAATATTAAGAAGAAAACCATGCTAGAGGATCTAGAAGCTGTGAGATAAAAGCTGACTTAGGAGTTCAAAATTTATTATCAGAGGTGGAGGGACACACTGAACAATATAACAATGAAGCCGCAAAAGGAGGAGCTTATTGTGAAGCTTATTGACAGCAGTCTGGAAGTGTATAAGAAGGAGATGAAGTATATCATCTTTAATAGCTATGTTGACATCCTTTCCATGTCTAAGAAGGTCAAAAGGTATGAGATCATTCCCAAGTCACAGTCATCTGGGTTCAAGAAGGCATTCACACCCGCCTCCAAGGGAGGAATTTCCAGCAGAATGACACCTATACCATCACAAAACAGTAACACTGGGATCGAGAGATATAATCATGCTCAGCCAACGATTCAGGCAGCTGGCATTTTAGCTATATCTACAGAATATCTGACCCAGCAATAGTAGAAAAGAGTAAACCTATGGGTTATACAGTTGAGCAAGTAATTTTCTAAGTGTCGAATTACAGCCCTGTTGCAAAACATAAAAACCTTTGTCCCTCAATCGAAAGCAAAAAAAGAAAACATCTGCCAGTTTCATGTGATAGTTGGGTATAGAACTGAAATTGTATTGCTCTACGCAATGCAATATCAAGGCTAATAAGGGAAAGGCAAATTGAGGAACTGCCTCTAGCATAGCCGAGCACCAAAGAGAATCCTCTTCCAAGGTTTGATGGTAGAGTTAACATGGTACAGCCAGGTCTTCCTGCCAATTATGTCTTTGAGTAGAGTGTGAAAGCTAATCTTGAAACCAGGTCGGTGGTAATAGAAGGAGCCCGAGGCAGTGCAAGGAGGGGCAGTCAGTAAAGGGAAATAGCCATTAAAAGCTCCACTAAAGTGGGAGGATTTAGACTTTGATGATGAATATGAGAAGCCCATCCACCCTCTGACTTTTGTGAAATAAGGGACACCCAGTAAGACCATGGATTGGTTTGTGAAGATGGTTAGACACAGTGGAAGGGTTATTCTTCTAGAACTGGTACAACCAAGAGGCCCCATGTTCACTACTGGGGCACCTTCAGAAAATATTAAGACTAGAAAAGCTATTCCTCTTGTTGGGAGTGATAAGGTAATCGAGCAGATTTCGAAAAATCCTACCAAAGTGAGTACCTGGCAGTCATTGATGGAAAGCACTAGGCACAGACAAGCACTTGTCAAGAAGGTCTTAGAAGTAGATGCGTCCAATGTCTCTTCTCTAGAAGATGTCCGTGCTCTCATTAGAAAAGCCAAGGATCGTAAGGAAGAAGAGGGGCATGTTAAGCAGTTATTCGATTTACCGATGCTGACTTACCAAAGGATGGGAACAAGCATAATCAGGCTCTATTTTTTATAGCCCAGATCTTAGACATGGTAATGCCTTGCATTAGGGTGGATGATGGTTCTTCCATGAACATTTGCCCTTTACGGATTCTGTCATTTTTTTGTCTCACGGAAGAAGCCCTCAAGAGAACATAGATTATAATTCGGGCCTATGACCATAGTAAGTGAGTTGTGATCGAAACTTTTGAAACCAACGTCAAAGTTAGAGAGGTAAAGTCCTTTTTTGAATTTACTATGATCGACATCCCGATCAGCTTCTTTCTGCTTTTGGGAAGGCCTTGGCTACATGACCATAAAGATATCCCTTCCACTGTTCACCAAAAAGTAAAGGTCCTGCTGAATGGAAGAGTTTTCATGTTTATTTCAGAAGGATCCTATATGATAGGTGTGGTTGGTGATATAAATATGCTCACCTATGGATTCCCAAGTTGCTATGATGAATGCGGCCGGGAAAGAAAAAGTTGATGAACTATCTTCAAGGTATGAGTGGCCTAGAAAGTACATGGCCAAGTTTGAATTTGTTGATGGGAAAGGCTTGGGAAAGAATCAACAAGGGATGGTCGACTACATTCCCACTCCACAACTAGTAAATGGCGAAGGCATCGGGTATACGGGCCCAAGAAGAAGGAATCAATAGAGAACGTTACCATGCTCTGCACCTGTGCAGGTTTAAATGATAGAAGTCGTATATTGTGGACTTTCGGATCCTATTCCATTCAATGGATCCATGCACCCAAGTTTTGAGATCTTCAAGGATGTTGTGAAATTCAATGAATATGCAGACGAGTATAAGGAAGTGAATCTACTGAAAGCTAGGCTAGAATCAAAAGTGTCATCCATTGAACCTATTGTGAAAAGATAGAAAGATGAACCTACTGATAAGGGGATCGATCAAGCTTTGGTACAGTTAAAGAAGCTAATGGTAGAAGGTCTCGGGGGAAAACCAGAAAAGCTGATTGGTCTCATCAAGGACAAGGCTCTAGAGATCGTTGACCTATTCAAAGTGATGGAACTATATCGAAGGAAGGAGATGCTACTGAGAAAGGCCCTACTATTGCTGATAACAATCTGCCACCTGTGGGGGATGATTTCATTCATGATGTATCCTCTATATTTGATGTGAACAATTCGGCTTTTGAGGCCGCTAAGGCATTGAAGAACTCTTTTGCTTACTTGTGTGACTATTTCCCTAATGGTTCTGTTCATTCATTCAAGCATTCATTTAATGTTTTCAGCATTCATGATGCATTATTGCATGAAATAAATCTTGGAACTCTTAATGAGCCATAAATGATACAACTGTCATCCGACTTATCACCTGAAGAAAAGAGAGAATTAGAAGAAGTTCTGAAAAAGCACATACAAGCATTCGCCTGGTCTTTTGAAGATATGCCGGGAGTAGACACGGGAATATATCAGTATAAGATTCCAATAGATTCCAAGTCCAAACTAGTCAAACAGAAGCTTTGCCGCCTCAGATAAGAATGGGCAGAAAAGGTAAAGGAAGAGGTTCAAAAATAAAGGGATGCCAGATTCCTCGATATGGTAACTTACCCAACATGGTTAACCAATATTGTTCCTGGGGAAAAGGAGGATGACTGAGTCAGGGTTTGTGTTGATTACAGAGATCTTAACAAGGCTTCCCTAAAAGACAATTTCCCATTGCCACACATTAACCTTCTGGTTGATAGTGTAGCTAGATCAACAATGTAATCTTTTATGGATGGATTCTCGGGCTATGATCAGATTCTGATGTATGAGAAGGATAAAGAAAGGATGGCTTGCATCACTGAATGGGGCACTTTCTGCTACAGAGTTATGTTGTTTGGTCTGAAGAATATCGGTGCTACATATTAGAGAGCAGTCACGACTCTATTACATGACATGATCAATAAGGAAGTAGAGGTGTATGTGGATGATCTGTTGGTAAGATTCGATACCCCGAAATGAGCATGCTGAGATATTATATCGATTCATGATAAGAATTGAGAAGTATAACCTTCACCTGGACCCAAAGAAGCGTGTATTTAGATTTACATCAGGAAAGTTACTAGGCATGTAGTGAGCTATCGGGGCATTGAGATGGACCATGGCAAGATCAAAGCCATACATGAGATGCCTGCACCCAAAATTGAAAAATATATCAGATCCTTTTTTGTCTCCCTACAGTACGTGAGTCATTTCATTGCCCGATTGACCATAGTCTATGAACCCATTTTAAAACTCCTTCGAAAAAATCAGCCAGTAGGGTGGACACCCGATTGCCAAACAGCCTTTGCAAAAATCAAAGCCTACCTTTTGAACCCACCTGTCCTTCAACCTCCCAAACCTGGAAAACTATTAACCCTTTACCTAGCCATTGAAGAGAAGTCAGTAGGGGCAATGTTGGTTTAGGAATATGACACCCGGAATGAGTTCCCAATCTATTATCTTAGTAAAAAGCTACTGGACTATGAATGTCGATATAATCTGGTTGAGAAGACTTATACGACTGTGGTCTGGTTGATGAAGATGCTCTGACACTACTACCGATCATATCAGATCATCACCCTGGCAAAAACAGACCCGATGAAGTATCTTCTGGTTTCCCTAGCACTAGCAAGAAAACTATCATGGTGGCTATTACTCCTGTTTGAATTCGATATAGTTTATGTTACCAAGAAGGTTATCAATGGGAGGGCAGTGGTAGAGTTCTTGGCTCACCAGGCTATTGAATCCGACTATTTAGAGAATCAGGATTTTCATGATGAACAGTTAGCAGTTGTCATAATTGAGCCAAGTCAGTGGGTCATGCACTTCGATGGGGCTATTAATAAACAAGGGGTAGGCCTGGGTGTTTTCATTGTCACTGCAGAGAAAGAAGTAATCCCCCTGTCTAAACGACTAGAGTTTCCAAACATCAATAGCAAGGTAGAATGTGAAGCATGTCTATTTGGTTTAGATGTATTGATCACTTTGAAGGCCGTAGATGTCGTCATCATTGGGGATTCAATACTAGTCATCAAGCAGATTTGCAGTGAACGGGATATAAAAATGGAAACACTCCGACCGTATATAGAAAATACATCAGAAAGGATCCTCAGATTCGAGAACTTTGAGTTCTGACACTTGTCGAGAGATGAGAATCAGATGGCAGATGCCTTCGCCACTTATCCTCTATGGCATAAGGTCCAGTCACCAATCCTACGAAGCCACTGATCCTTGAAACATCTGAAAAACCCTACTTTGAAGAAACTCCAGTAATAATAGTCACAGTTGACATTAAACCTTGGAACTTTGATGTCCAGCAACTCCTAGAAATAGGGAAATAACCTGAGGGGGCCACCGATGCCAAGAAGACTACACTACAAAATCTAGCAGCGCAGTTTAGACTCTGTAAAGATGAATTATTCAAGCGTACTTCAGAAGGTGTTCTACTCAGGTTTCTGACATAGACTGAGGTCAAAGCAGTAATGCAACAGTTGCACTCGAGATAGTGTTGGTCGCATATGTATGGGGTGGCCCTAGCTAGAAAGATCATGAGATAAGGGTACTTTTAGCTAACCATGTAGTAGGATTGTATCTGGGAAGTGTTGAAATTCCACGAATGCCAAATTTATGGGAATCTGCAGCATCTACCGCCAACGGAACATCAGAGCCTAGCTACTCCTTTGCCATTCTCAGCTTGGGGGATAGACATCATTGGGGAAATCTGCCTACAGCTTCAATCAGGCATAAGTTCATTATTGTAGCAGTTGACTACCTTTCAAAGTGGGTTGAATCCAAATCCTATCCTACCATCACTGCAAAAACCATGGCCAAGTTCATCGAGAGGGAAATATTTGCTAGACACGGGATACCACACCATGTGGTTACCGATAATGGGGTACAATTCCAAGGGGTAACTGCAAAATTGCTAGCAAAACATGGAATAGAGAATCACAGATCCTCTCCTTACAGACCCCAACCATTGAGGCCATTTTGAGTAAAATAGTTACCACTTACAAAGATTGGGCAGATAAACTACCTTCGGTCTTATGGGGATACAAAACAAGAGTCAGAAAGCCAACTGGGCAACCCCAAATAGTCTGGTATATGGGATGGTGGTGGTCCTCCCAATCGTGATGTAGATCAGATCACTGAAATTTGCATTAGAAGCTGAATTGCTAGAGACACAATGGGTTTGGTCCCGATATGAATAGCAAAACCAGATTAATGAAGCCTAACTGAAGGCATTAGACCACCTTCAGATGCCCAAAAGAAAATGGCCAGATCTTACAGAATAAGAGTGAAGCATCTGAGGCGACCACTGAAACCTTGTGACTTAGTGATGAAGCAACTTCGACAAATCTATACCGATGCACGCAGAAAGTTCAGACCTAATTAGAAAGGGCCCCTCCAGGTCAAGAAAGTATTAGACCTAGACGGCATTGAATTCTCCTTTCCAGTCAACCAGGAAAGTCTGAAGCACTATGTAGTATGAATAAAAAAATTGAGAAAATTAGCTAAGTCGAAAACCTGCAAGGGTGGCTTAGGCAAAAGTACGAAGAGATAGTAAAGCAGAAAATCAAAAAAGGATGCTTCACATCAGGGGATAAGTCAGAATGTCATGTAACTTTTTGTATATGGTAAGAGATCATATTAAATTCATCAATGAAGTGTTTTGATGCTTAAAATGTTATCTGACTGTCACAATGAATACGTGCGAGGCATTTCAAAACAATGGCACTCATAAGCTTGCATTTGGAGTCTTTTAAATTGATTGAACACACATGCTACATATCATCACACATCTCCTTTTGTCAAACACTTACTCTAACCTCTAAAACAAATGAAATACCACTAAGCCAAAAACCCCTCAGGGCGGTTAAAAAAAAGAAAGAAAAAAAGAAAGAAAAAAATGAAAAAAAGAAGAAAAAAAGAAAAAAATGAAAAAGAAAAATAAGAAGAGAAGAAAGAAAAAAGAGAAAAAAAGAGAAAAAAGAATAAAAAAAGAAGAAAAGAAAAAGAAATAATAAAAGAAAAATAAGAACCCCAGTTGAAAACCCGCAAGGGCGGCTGGGGTAAATGTCAGCTAGTTTCAGTCAAAGGACATCAATTACAGAACATCATCACCAAGCCGACAATCTGCTTAAGGCTTAAAGTAACGGCCTGGCCTTGAACCCTACACATCAGAGTTCCAATGGAAGCCAAGGTGTATCAGATGAATACCATCGCAAATCAAATCCAGAATATGGGTACCACCGCTTCCCTATACAAATACAAGCATTCTCATACATAGCACGCATCAAAATATCACTCGAACGCTTAGCTCTATTTTTGTCAATTGATCGAAGGGGAAAAAAACTTTTGTTTCCAAAATCATCGATCAATTGATAAAAATGTCTCTCCTTCATAACTTCTTCATGCATCACGCATCAAACCACATATACATACTCTTGAACAGACGAGTCTAGGGGAATGACTCCTCCTTCCCCAACCACATCTCAATTTCGAGATGCTCTATCAACTGCAGAGGCCGCTGGATTCAAATGATCTAGGATGACTGCATACCTTTGGACTTGAGATGGTCCACATTAAAGCTACTCCTAGTGCAAGGTAACCCGTGCCAAGTCAGTTTAGACGCTCTAAAGGTGCTCCCCAGCAGATCAAAACCCTGAGACTCGCCTCTGTAAGTAAGTATTGCCCACTCTCTCGATCGTGTTCTTGTATTCAATTAATGAATCCAGTCACACGAGGGAAAACTGTGAGCATCGGGATTTTTTCCTAGAGCAATGATGAATCTTGTCCCTTTTGGTACCTCATCGGGCTTCTGTACATGCATAGAGGACCCCAAACTCTACCATATTACATGAACAAAAGATGAATTTAACATGTGTTGGTGGTTTCATCGCTTTAAAAATCAAACTTACGAGTTTGGTTTTTAAACCAGTCGAACCAAAAATCGAACTAGTCAAACCAACATTTTTGTCAATCTAAAAACCCAACATAAAACCAATTTTTACCCTTTCCAACATAGATTTATTGCCATATTTTAAGAGGTAGCCAACCATAATTTCAAAAAAAAAAGCATAGGAAGAGAAGTTACACTAATAAGGAAAGGAAGGCGGAAGAAAGTGACTCTTTGTTTTACCATTTTAGGTGTGTTGTTAGATTGGTAAAACAGAGATTGATGGCTGGTTATGGGAGGGCAAAACATGTGTAGGAGTGTGGAAGGGATTAGGTTTTTAGTATAAAAATTAGATACAAAAGAGAGGCTAGGGCTCTCACTCAATAACAACTTCATCTTTTAAAAGTTTCACTCTCCATCACAAACCTCTCTCTTCTATCTCTCTACCCACTATTTCTCTACTTTTCCTCTCTTCTAGAACTTAAGTTCTAGAAACTAAAGACTCCCTCTTGAATCTCATCACCACCACAAGAATCATAAACAACCCATCTACCACCCCTTCTCACTTGACCTTTATCTCCTTTAGTCCAAAACTTCACTAAAACTCACAAACCACTTTGGTTAATCTTCATGACTCACAAAAGAAGTAGCTTTAACCCATAAAGCTTGTTTCCTTTATGGGTTCTTCTCCAGTAAACGGCAGTTCTTTTGGTTATATACATGTTTGTGTTTCTATTAGTGCATTTCGAACTCCCTCTATGTCAACGCGTCAAAGGTAACTTGAGTGAGCTCTAAAATTTCATTCCATCTTTATTTTTCTATTTGGTTGGTTAAAGGATGAATTTTTACTTAAAAATGGGTTTTGTTTGGTGTAAACCCAAAAACTGGCTAACTTTGTTGAAAAGTAAGGAATCATGCAAAAATAATGGTTAAAATGGACTAAGTATACCCCCAGACTAAATTTATGTTCCCTTACTGTTATGGAATTATTTGGGGTGATATCGAACTTTGAACGATCTCAATTGTTGCTAAAATGGATTAAAATGGGTTAAAAGTGCAACTTTGATATTTGCATATTTTTTACTCATAAAGATCATGTTTTTATAACTGATATGGGTTGTAAAATGGTTAAAAATGTTGTTTTTACAAGTCTCGGGCCTCCCTAGTAGTTTTTGGGGATTTAAACGGTGTTTTTAAATGAAAGAAATTGAGTTGGGTAACGACAGATATGAAACACGCCACGTTATCTTGTAACACGCCGTGTTTCATAGCCTGACACAGCATGTTATTCCAACACATGGCGTGTCACACTGACCAAAAACCCAAATCTGGAAAAATAAGTATGAGTATATCGTGCTTATAATCAACACGATGTGTTGAGTAGCTTAACACGCCATGTTATGAAGCTCAGCATGCCGTGTTGCAGTGTTAAATAACCTGTTCAACATGTCGCTACATAACACGACATGTTATCACAATAGCATGGCATGCTATGTGACTGACAGTTGAAAAACATTTAGTTTTCACCCCTTTCAGTAGAAATTAATCAGATTTTCGATTTTTGACAAAATAAAGACTTTTTCCCGAGATAATATCGGTAAATCACGTACTCTTATTGTATCCCCCTATATGTTTACTTTTAAATCATGATGTTTTGCTCGTAATAAGCACATTATATATATGTATCTCAGACCTAGACTTAAATTCCTATCTTCGCACTTGCATCTAGAAAACGGTGCTGGAAAGTTGGGTTTAGGGCCGCTACCACAAGTCAACGAAGGGGTCAAGCCTCGAATTTCTGACTCACATAATAAATTGTATACCTTATAAGACTTAAAATATGAGAAACATTTTCAAAAAATAAACATCACTTTGTCCATGTGTAATTGGAACCAAAACCATTTTTGGACCGTCGCGAGTCTATCCCTCAGCCCAATACACTCGATTTGATAAATCGCTTTGGATTAGGTGTCCCTCTCTATAATATGTCCCTGAGATATCTCACTTCCCATTTCTCATAACATGTCCAGTTTCAAGCATGCGGTATTATCTATGTGTCTACTTTATACGCATTGTGAATATTTATTGCAATGCATGCTTAGATAGATGCTTCCCTCCCCAAACAAATGTATCCCATAGGATTTATTTATCAATTCGATTGGGTTGTATAATTATTTTATTTTCTCGTGCTTACTTATTGCTTTATTTATTGTTCTTTCTTGAGTGTTCACTTAAAATTACATGTCCAATTAAATTCAAATTGTGTGTTAGGATTATGAAAATAAAAATGCTGTATTTTTAAACAATCTCAATTTCTTAAAAAGTCTTTCTAAAAGAGGATAAGTAAATTCCTTATCCGAACCCAATCTCTGGATTACGATTTTTGATTTGAACCCAGAGTCCAAGTAATACCGTGAATTAATTCCCGATAGATCTTGGAATCTGGTGGCGACTCTAACATTATTTTATAGAAATCTAACTTTGGATTTATTTTTTGAAAATTTGTTTTCTTTCAAAAATAATTTTATTTCGATTTTATTAAAACCCCTAGCACGCGTTTAGGCATGCATATTGTCTAGAGATCCTTCCTCCGAAAGCCTCAAGTCCCTATTTGGGTCCGCCTCTTAGCGGCAGTTACTAGGAATGGATAATTCCACTCGCTTGGGAACATTTTCTTTTAGTAATTTTTCATCACTTTTTATGTGTCAATTTTATTATCTCTCCGTGATAAGTCCCCAAGAATGAATCACTTGTACTTATGTGAGTACTAAGCTACTCGTGACGTGGGTGCACTGCCGTAAAAATTTAATTTCATTTTATTCATATTACGCTTCATGAGTTTGAATAAGGGCCTCATCGTATTGTTTTGCTTGTGAGAGTACTATGCTACTCGCAATGTAAGCACCATTTTTCAAAACCAAATTTCCAAACCTAGATTTACTACTCTTATTTATTTATTTCTCAAAAAGTAATTTCCAATTTTCGACTTCCACTCGATTTCTTTTTCAAATTTAATTTCGACAAAAAAAACTAATTTTATTTTCGATAAAAAAGTTGTTGTGCTCATGGATATGGTCCACTGTTGTGTCAGTATCGTTTCACTCATCCATAAGTCTTCATGAGTTAGACTTTAGCCTTTGTCCGATTTCCCCTATGGTGGGGAAAATCATTTAGACACACATCACCATTTCATGTATGCATCTACTAACAGCTAACTACTAACTGTTAAGAATGTTGTATGCCCATTCAAGCTTTGTAAGCCCATGTATGGTAGTATGATCATTCATACCTCATGTTTTCGCACATGATGATATGCCTATGGATACACACTGCTTTACATATCAGTTCACACATAGCACACATACCATATTATATTTTTATTCCAATCCCAAGTTCGTATATGTCTTTCAAAGCATGCTCATATGTACAAATCCGCCCTAAGATACGTTTTCATACTTGCTTATTCCAATACATGTTCATACATGTTCTTTGGGCATATCCATGCATGCCCAATCTTTCTAAGATGTGCGTTCATACATGCTTGTCTAAAATACATATCCACACATGTTTTTCTGGCATGTCCATACATGCCTACTCATTCTAAGATATGTGTTCACACACGAAATCCTAGTGCATTCACACATGCTTATTCCAATACATGTTCGTATGTGTTATTTGGGTATGTCCATACATACCCACTCATTCTAAGATATGTGTTCACACATGAAATCCTAGCACGTTCACACGTTCTTATTACAATACATGTTCATACATGTTATTCCGGTATGTTTACACATACCCACTCATTCGAAGATATGTGTTAGCACACAAAATCCTAGAAATATGCCATTTCTTATGTTACTTAGAAACATGCAACTTACATGGCTTTCAAAATTATTTCTCTTCTCATATGTCTTGGGGAATGTCATTTACATGACCCCTGAAACTATTTGTTCTATCTCATACAGGGGCATATTAGCCCTACCACCTTTAAAGATCGTTTACTCCACTTTCAGTCGAGGGGCATGTCATCCATGTGACCCTCAAAGACTATTCCATCTTGCTTCCAGCCCAAGGACATGTCATCCATATAGCCAGAGGACTATTTCATTCTATTAAATGACCTAAGGGGCATGTAATCCATATGAACCTTAAACTAGTGCAAGTTCATTCTTGACCTAAAGTGTATCACCCGTACAATTCCTACCATCCCCTAACCCAATTAGCTGGTGGCACTCAATGTCCAAAATTCTAGACCACCATACCATGAAAAATTAGCTATTCAACTATTCCTAGGGGCATGAAGCCTAAAGGGTTCACAAGAATAAGAGGGAATGATAGTTAAGTTCAATATCACTTTCTTCTTTCCTATTGCATTCATATGTATTGCATGGTAATCTTAAGTTCACAACATTCAGTCACTCCCATGACAACACCCATGTGTATGTAATGAATAAGTTTGTTGGAGTTAGAAACCCTAAAAGAGGCAGCTTAAGCAAAAGAATAGAGATCTAGTGACAATAGCCCTCCTAACGGGCCACTCAGGATTGTTCTAACCATTATTTAGTTTTCACGAAGGAGTATCCAATTATGCAGCTACCACAAGTATTCAGAGGGAAATCCCAAAAAGGAATCTTTAACTAGCTTTGAGAGTGCCCGTAGCCACGCACCTAGGCCTTGGCAGATTTGATGAACTCTCTAACCTTTGTTTTCTCTTGCACTTGTGCACCACACGCGTCGCATATCATATATACATTGTCTAAGTATCACCTATGTGCACATCACCACGTCCATGCATTACCATGCTAGGAGTCACCTTACCCTAAATGCTTTATCTCTTTCACACTCCTCCGAGTCTTTACTTCACACTCCACCGAGTTGAATCCATATAATTATGCATTCCATCCTTGTCATACGCTTTTCATTTTCACTTACAATTTTAGGGGAAAAAATTTTTGTAACCAAATTTGTCAATTATAAGTAAAAATTCGTACTGGGCTATGTCGGCCACCTATTTATTATGTGTCGCATGTATGCACATTTACTCAAATTGCATTTCTCCATCCCATGTGACTGCATTTACTCAAATAGTGTTTCACCGTCCTATATGGCTTGCTTTTTCACAAATTGCATTTTTCCATCCCATGCGGCTTGCATTTTCTTAGCTTGTATTTCGCTGTGATATACGGCTCGTATTTTTCTTAGCTTGCATTTTGCTGGAATATATGGCTCACTTTTTCTTTAGCTCGCATTTTGCTATGATATATGGCTCGCATTTTCTTAAGATTTTGTTTCACTGTGATATATGGCTTGCATTTCCTTAAGCCCGCATTTCACCGCGAGATACAGCTCATATTTTCTTAACTCATATTTTACTATGGTATATGGTTCCCTTTTTCTCGACACGGGTGTATCCATGACCTACGTCTCGCATATTCTCAGTAGGCATAAAAATGTTAATCTTGTTCGGCCAAATGCTATAGGGTGTGTACCAAACCCGACTTATAAACACGTGCATTGGCGGAATCAAAGCACAAGTCAAGCCATCATCATCAATATCAAACATTAATACAATTAAAATTTGTATGGTTATACGAAAAAGAGTTAAACAACAGCCTGAACATTAATATCACACTCTCGTTACACAACGGTTAACGTATTAAAAC
>CAOJCS017105135.1:0-10428 GCA_948332485.1 Euphorbia guentheri
CGAAAAGAGGATTTCGATCTTCCTCGCTTTTTTAAATTCTCGATGGGGAAAGTGAGACTCTATCCCAAAAAAGAATTGATAAAATCTAGTGTGAATCTATCAACGAGTTAGGGCCGGGATCACCTGGAAAAGTCAGGGGAAGATGAACCTGTTGAAACAACTAGTGCTTGCCCGGATGCAACCTCAACTGCTGTCGGCTCGCCCTTCTGTCAAATGAATGGTTTTGCTTTGGCTTACGAACTGGCAACTGATAACGCAGCCGATCTTGCAGCTCTTCTCTTGTCTGCTTCTGCTACTGATTATGTTTCGGTTTCAGACTCTTCGGCTGATGGTGTGGAAACTGCCACTAAACTAAGCTCTCTTTCTCGCTAATAAAGCGGTGCATCCTAAGAGATCGGCATCATACTCAGGACTGTGTCGAGCAAGGGATTTGAATTCCACACGCCTACGAAGCATTCAGTTAGTGGATATATTTGTGGCGCACCCACTGCTTCCTCAAACCCACATACAAACCACTCATTTTCCCTGTCGTTTCTTCTCATTACCTTATCCCAACTCAGGTCTCTATGCATGAAAGATAAGTCATGCAATGCTACCAAAGCTTTGGTCACGTATTTTAATGCCTCTACGAGTTGGTCGCAATTTGTTGGCTTACATTTGACTTCTCGAGGCTTAAACACCAACGCCAAATCTTTCTCCAGTGATCGGAATATGAATTCTGCATGTGGGATTCTTTGGTCAAGATAATCGTATATTTCTTTGACTGCTGCAAATTTTCTTCTGTTGGTGAAGAATCTTGTGACAGTGTTTGGTGTCATTTCAATAATATTTCCATTACCTATATCAACTCTTTCAAAGTCGCTGAAAGTTAACTGCTTAAAAGCAGTTAACCTCCATTGTTGATACTGTTGAGGCAACGTTCGGCCAGTAATGGCAGTAACCCAGCTATTCTGTAACATGGTACTAGGGCTTTTAGTCTTTCAGCTGGAGAAGACAGGTCTAATGCATAAAGATCAGTACGGGTTAAGCGATCTTGTGATCGAGACAAAGCACAAAATGTAACCAAGTAGCCAACTGCGTAATATCCCAAAATGTAAGGGATGTCCATGTAAGTCCATAAAAGCTTCTCTACGATAGAAGAAGGAGGATCGACTTGAACTTCTCTTAATTGGTCAGTTTTCTCTCCAATAGTTTCGCTATAGCTCAATTACATCGACCCTCTCCATAAACATAAATTTCTAACAAAAACAAATCCAGTCACGTTTGGCCACTGATCTTGCAATGTATCCACCACTGATGAGGAAGAAGATTTTCTGACGAAAACAACTTCAACAGAACAAAATTTTGACACAACCCTATTGATGCAATCATCCCAAAGGCCAATGAAAGAGTCTCTACTGGTAGCATTACTGATACTAGGGTTAGTTCTGATAACTGAGCTTAAAAGATCAAAAGAGACGCCTCTACAATCTAACAGTTCAGTAGAAGTAGTGAAGAAGTGTTCTTTGCCTTGTGGTAGGTCTCTGTAAACATCTCTTCTAAGTGGGAAGCAAAGTAAAAGGAGCGAAGGAGCTCGCCCTATCTAATAGAAAGATGTGAGAGGAGCTGGAAAGCCTAGTACATCTGCTTCCGGCCTATTAGGTGAGACCTAAAGTTATCCTTTCGGGTGAAGGCCTTATAGACAGGGGAATAAGGAGATTGAAAAGAAAAAGGGTTTGCTCGTACTTGACTTGCTTGAACCGAAGCTAGACTTGGGCTATAAGATATAGAGTATTGCTTTTGATCCTAGTCTTGACTTGGTTCACGGCCTATCTTTAGTAAAAGGAATGTGCAGCTCACGTACCTGTAGGCTTAAAGAATATAGCAGTTTAGCTGTTCTGTGTGGAGCACGATCGGCATAAGGACTTCGGTTTACGGAACGTAGCTAAAGGTGCTGTCTTAAATAGAATTTCTTCTGCAGCTACTCTAAGTAATTAAGCAATTTCCTGAGTTGATTGAGTACTGGTAGCCACTGAGCCAAGCCAATGATCCAAGGGTGGTGAAAGCGTAAGCGAAAGGGATAGAGGCTGGCATGATATAAAAGAATGGCTGTGAGGAAGGTTCGATGGTTTTGAAGCTCAGGCAACATGGAGAAGTGGGAATGAGTAACCCGGGGTGGGTATGGGTGTTATGCCTGGAAGGATTTCTTTCATAGGGCTTTCAAACGAAGTAGATAAGACTGTGTTTGCTTCTTATTATATAAGAAGTAGTTGCAATCAGTTCTTTCCTCTATTTCCAATCCCCAGTCATTCATGAAGCTACTCGACAAAGTCGCTAGGCTTTCCTGGTGGGTATTTAAATGCCCTACCTTAAGAAGGCATAAGTTCAGAGTCTTAAATATGCAAGAAGCCCTTGGCTTTAGCGCTGAGGTAAGTCTTTCGTGAGGTAGGTCAGCTACTTCGGTTCCTCTTCTAGCTGGCGGATTCTCTTTTTTTTATATCGATTCATAATAAGTAAGGCAAAGAGAGCTCAATGTAGGAATCGTGGATAATGGTGTCAAAGCACCTCCCCTCGCTCCACTAGCTAGGTAACTCATTTTTCTAACTAAGAAAGCAGAAAATCCTTTAAGCCTGCCAATAGGCTCTCTTCTCATCCAGCTTTAGATCGGTCAGATGGGCTTTTGCTTTGTTTACTCGGAGTTCTTTCCGTCTAGTCTGGTTTGCTTCTTTGCGTTCACTCGTTAAAAAAAGCCATAGGCAATTGGCACAGGATCTGTTACTTCGGCTACTAGCTTTGATGCTGCTTCCCGCACCTAGGCCTGCAGCGACTAGCTTTGTTACGCGAGAGTAGGTGCTATGGTTTCTGCGGAAAGGTTTACCTTGGCTTCGGTTTACCTTGTGACTACGGGGGAATGGTGATTAAGAATAAGTTCTTCTTTTGGGTCTCAATCAATAGAAAGTCTAGTATGGTAGAACGATAAGCTTAGCAGTGAAAAGAATTGCCTGGGGAACATACCGGATTCTTAGTCTGCTTTCACTGAAAATAAAATATCTCATACACCAGGGGCTATACTTTGAATCACTAACTTACAGGTTTGCTTAATATAACCTTCCTCTTACTACTGCTACAGAGCTAGAACCAGTGGACTGAAATGATTCTTCCTTCCTGCCCAGTTAAGCATATGCAGA
The DNA here is from genome assembly GCA_948332485.1 of Euphorbia guentheri. Lineage (NCBI taxonomy): Eukaryota > Viridiplantae > Streptophyta > Magnoliopsida > Malpighiales > Euphorbiaceae > Euphorbia > Euphorbia guentheri. The sequence continues at coordinate 3,168 of CAOJCS017105135.1, forward strand.
AAGGGCAAGCCGGACCCCTTCGACGTATAAGAGACGAATCGGCAGGCGGATTGGTCTTTGCGCCTTCTGGACGCGGCCATCTTTCCCTCCCACTATACACCTTGCTCAGATCTTCCCCGAGCGGATGGGCACTCGGCTTTCCTCCCCGCGCTGGCTCTTCCCCTGGCCGTCTCATTGCTACCTTTTGGTACTAGCTCTTTGGCTCTACCACTGCAATTGGCTAGGACAGTTCCCTCACGGGCGAATTCCGACACTCACTGTACTCCCCACATCTTTCGCCTACTGAGCTTGGGCTGGTAAGCTCCGGGGTCAGTCTCCTTCCCCTGTTATCCCCCCTCACTTCCTATAGTACTTTCCTCTGGCTTTACAGGCAGCTACTTATTATGGAATGACATATAGTTTGATGATGGTAGCTATCTGCCTTGCCTACATATTAGATGAAGATGTATGGCCATCCTTAACAGATGACTTACATGTTTAGAGAAAGGTTTTTCTAACTAGTGTAGGAGTTTGGCTGACCACCCTGCTTTCTGACGCTTTCTTGACGGCAGGCACCCTCGGTCGCCGTGACATTGGGGCTTTTCATCCTTTCCTCTGAAAAATGAGGCCAGGGAATAGTACGCTTATTCGAGTACTTTAACTGGCTTAGGCGTAGCCACCTGACGACACAAGGTAACAACAAATCCTCTTTAGGAAGCCGGAGGAGTAGGCACCCGAAGATGCCCAAGAAGCTAGCCACTATCATCGTATATAAGGCAGAGGCTAAACTCTTGGGCCGCAGGAAGAGCTCCGCTCTGAGTTTATTCAAAGATCCCGGGCGGATCGGTCCCTGCTACCCTCCTTGAGACTTCTTCTAGCCGGTCCCCGATTGACTAATATAATATAACGACCTACGAGGAAGTTCTCTTTGGTCGTGCTGGGCACATTTCTCCCCCGCCCCCCCCTATGAAGAAAGAAGTGCTCAACCTCTCCTCTCGTCATGCAGTCTTCAGTCATGGGCTTTTATGTGTATGCCAGGTCAGGACGAAGGGAAATTGACTAGCCTATAGTTTGATCGCTGATCGAATGTGAAGTACAAAGCGATCAAGTGGAAGTAGTGCCAGCGATAACCAAACCCCTCGACCAGCCACTATGTATCTGTGGCCACTAGGGATGAGGAAGGGGCTACGGCAGTTCGTTATTCATACTCGTCATTTATATGGTTACAGATAGGAAATGGCTTGCTTGGAAATGGAGAAGCAAAACAACAGTCATTTTTTCTGTTGCCCGAAATGGTGACCCAACACTTGTTTTCCCGGAAAAGGGTTTAGATCTAAATCAAAATACATAGCCCTATTTGATCTAGTAAGGGGAAGGCAAAGGCAGTTTTACTGGTAAAGGTAGATCCTCCTGTTGGTACGTAGACGGATCGAAATGCAGGTGAAGTTTATCCAGCTCCACCTGTTGATCCATCAATAGCGGAGCAGAGGATTTGTTGTTACCTATCTTATCTATGGTTGAGCAGTTTACCCAGAAGAGACAAATACAAGGGCAATGATCAGTTGATCCGGCACTAGTGGTAGAGGTCGCAGAGCCTTCCACTTCACTTACCTAAGAGGTAAGGCTGAAAGTGAACCTATCGATTCACCGGCACGAATAGCATTTCCTCCTATCCCAGCATACCTACTGGCAAGAGCAGATCCTTTTCCATATGCGGGGGCGAAGAAGCGGGCATCGGAGCAGGTTGAAAAGCCTGCATCCCTTTCATCCCTAGCCTGTTCCGAATCTTCTAGGTGCATAGCCCGTTCCATAGACCATTGTTGGAGAACCCGAAACGGCTGGAGTTTCCCCAGAACTCCTTTTTGGCAGGAGAGGTTTGAAGATACTCGACTGTAAAGGAGAGGTTTATTTCATCCAAGCCTAAGAGCAGTCGGATAGAAGATTAGCCACCCAAATAGAATGTCTCCTGAGATATCTAAAATTAACCCGTCCAAATGGACCCATTATCATTAACTACTCTCCAGAAAAGCTTTAACATGGCAGTCCTCTTCCAGCCCTCAATAGTTCTTAAACCCAATCCACCTTTATCCTTCGGTCTACATTGGACCAGCTGATCGTATGGATCTTATAGGTGGGTTCGGAGTCTGACCAAAAGAAATCTCGAATGCTCAATGAAATGGATTTCAAGATCTTCTCCGGAAGCCTGAAAGCGGACGACCAATAGATGTGAAGGCTTACAAGCACTGAGGAGATGAGCTCCATTCTTCCGGCATATGACAGCAGCCTTCTTTTCCAATTGCTAATTCGGCGATTGAACTTGTCCAAGAGGGGGAGACAGTCGGAGTGTCTCAATCTGGTAGATACTAGGGGCAGTCCCCAGTATTTGAGAGAGAGCTGCGCCTCACGGAAGCCAAGAGTACGAATGATTTTTCGTTTCGCCCTCTAATGGCCGAGAATGATAGAGAGCATTTAGCTTTATTAATCCCAAGACCTGCCCAGCTGTGAAAACTAATTCAGCACTTGGTTGATGGCCAACGCATTACGCACGGAGCTATCTGCGAAAATGAGCACATCATCAGCATATATTATATGATAAACATAGAGTTTATGAAATCTTCTTGAATGGGTGATCCGGTTGTTGTTTACTTCCCTGTTAAAAAGCTGGCTGAATATTTCCGGGTGAAAAGATAGGCTCTAAGAGACCTGTCTCAAACCGCGGCCCCCCTGAAGAAGCTAGATGGAGATCCGTTAATCATAACTGCAAATGACACTATGGAGATACATTATCTAATCCATCTTACCTAAATTTCAAGAAACTTCAAGGATTCAAGGGTGGGTATTGAGGACAGCATCCCAAGGAACGGAGTCGTACGCCTTGCGAATATCTAACTTGGCGCAAAACTTAGGAGCTTAATGCGTCTCTATGAAAGTTACGGACCAGCCCGTGAGCCAGAAGAATGTTTTCACTGATGTTCCTGCCTTTAATGAAAGCCGACTGATGGGGACCCACCAACTCATCAAGCATTTCCCTAAGTCGATTCGCCAAAATTTGGGAGATTTTCTTTACAAGCACGTTGCACAATGAGATAGGTCTGAACTTCTCAAAGACCTCCGGGTTTTCAACCTTAGGGATCAGCTCAAGGAAAGTTGAGTTGACCCATTTTAAATGTTTTCCACTTCGAAAGAAGTTCGATACAGCTTTGCACACATCATGTTTGATGATTCCCCAACAGACCTGACAAAAGTGGGCATTGAATCCGTCCGGACCGGGGGCTTTCTCCGGGTGAAAACTCAGCACAACCTTCTCGATTTCATCCGCCGTGACCTGTCGAATTAATCCTAGCTACTGATCCTCAGTAAGGACTCTCTCAAACTGAAAATTGCTGTTCACATTGCAAGATCTGATCTGTCCCAAGATGTTTTGGAAATGAGAAAGCCTTGATGCTAGTCTCCCCATTAACCATGTGGCCGTTATCATCTTTAATGGAACGAAAAGTCTTTCGGGCTCTTCTTTCGGATAAGGCAGCTCATATAGTTCTTGTCTTTCTATCTCCATTTTTCCAGGACCCGAGATTTCTGTCTCATAAGAGACTCCTCCGCGTCAAGCATTGCATTAAGTTCATATAGTTTTCGAGTTTCATCCATCGCTGCTTGGTCCTTCGCAAGAATGGTTTGGATCTCGTACAGCTCATCTTTAAGGACGTTGATTCTTTCATCTATTTTACCAAAGGTGGTAACGTTTAAACTTTTCAACGCCTCTTTGACCGCTTTAAGCTTTTGAACCACTTGGAACATGGGGGTGCCAAAAACCCGAATATTATGCCCTTGGAGCTTGTTTTAGCCCATATAAGGCCTTTTTCCGCTTTTACACCTGATCTTCGTGTCCTTTGACAATGAACCCTGGTGGCTGCTCGATGTATATCTCCTCTTCAAGAACCACATTGAGAAATGCTGATTTTACATCTAGCTGAAAAACTTTCCAACCCTTTTGAGCTGCAAGGGCTAGAATGGCTCTAATAATGTCTTGCCTTAAAACAGGAGAAAAAGTTTCATTGTAGTCCACACCAAATTGCTGTGCATAATCTTTGACAACTAGCTTTGCTTTGTAGTTTTGCACTGAACCGTCTGGTTTGAGCTTGGTTTTCAAAATCCACTTCACACCAATCACATCTTTGTGTGCAGGCTTTTCTACTAGCAGCCAGGGCGCTAAGGTTGTTTAGGGCTTTAGCGGTAATTGAGTTGACCTATGGGAGAGGTCGAAAAGCACCAAAGATCATCTTTATGTCCCTTTCTAATAAGATTGGATGGGCCCTCTTCGATGTTATACCAACTTTCTTCTTATGGTATGGTAATTCCTACTAATTGCTAGTTTGTTGATTTAGTTGCTGATGAAAGCTTCGACTTAGGCTTTTAACTGAGATTGCTGGAAGATCTAAGCATGAAGCCTTTTCGGATAAGACTGCTATTTACAGCTTCACCGCCATAGAAGTCCTTACTCGCCTATGGTGCTACGAAAGATTTTCTGAAAGGCAAATGGGGTAGGAAGTCAGTCAGTAGTCTGTTCTCACTCCACCGCTATTCTGCCCCAAGAAGGGGGTCCCTTCGGCAAGAGATAGCAAATTGGAAGAAGAAAGGAAGAATCCGGGAGATCCTTTCTGAACTTACTAACCAAGAAGTAACGTAAGGTAAGGTTCGTAACGAAAGCATTCTACTGAGTGAATATCAGTTCTTGATTGAGTTCCTTCTACTTGTGTTGAAAGCAGAAAGATATCTCTTAACTCGCATGCCGTAGAGGATTTTCAAGCAGAAGCTTTTGCGGTAGTTGAATCTGGATTGGCTTAGGAGGAAGTTAGCAGAAAGTGAAAGTCAGCTTTCTAAAGCTAAGCTGCTTGGAGTTCTTTTGATAGATATTCTTATCTATAAGGACGAAAATCTTGTTACGGTTTAAGAAATTGACTACCGGAAGTGAAAGATAACGAGCCCTAGAGTCTTAGATTACTGACTTGTAAGGAGATACAAAGAACTTCATTCTGGGCATTCTAGCCAGAAGATCCAGTTAGTAGTCTGTTCTTGAATCAGTGACAATTCAAGGGGGTTTAACCACTTATTCGATAGAGTCTGGAGTGAAAGCTACTTCCGTGCCGTAACATAAGAGTCGACTACCCGCGTTACCCTTTCAAAGTCAAGTTAGTCTTCAGGTTAGGAGAAAGGGCAAAGCTTACCTTTTCTTTTGGTTGACCATCTTCCAATCCCGGATTCTTAGTAAAGCAAGTAAGTAAGAAAAGTGATAGTGATCCCCCGCGACTTCTGTTAGTCCAAGATCTCCCGTCACCCCGAAGTTTAGCTCTATTAACTAACATAGACCCTCTCGGCTCGCTTTGCTCCGACTAAAGGTATCCGGAACTTCTCAGTCTACCCTGCCATTCTCTCTATCTATGATATTAGTCAAGCCTAAACACCCTTTCGTTTTCACTCGATCTTGAGATTGGTTGAGCATCTTCATCCCGTTACTTGTACCCATTTTGCTCTCTGCGTAGCCCCTTCGGAACCTTCTCCTTCTAGTGGATCTCCCTAGTTCTCTTCTCCTGCTTTCAATTGAGTGACTTCACTTCTCAATAGAGTGAGACCCGGCCCTTCTACTTCTCAGTCTTTTTACCTCTCCTTGTCAATTGAGCTAAGCTAGTTCGAACCCGTATGTCAGCAACCCCTTCTTTCACAAGGGATTTGTCCTACTCCTACTGCCTGGAAGAGTGATTTCTTACCTCTCCTTTGGGTCCTGGTTCACTTGGGTGACTGGACTTCTCATCCTTCTGCTTCTGTCCTGAGTTACAATCAAAATTGGGGACAAGCACTACCGTGAAAAGGTCCGGTCTCGTACTAAAACAGACTTTTTGATTCCAACGCACTTCACTCTTGGCCAGACGCCAGCGACGAATGGCGTCAATAGTCGCATGGAGCCTTTCAAGGGCAACCTTTGGGAAGAGCAAGGTCTTGTAGAAGTTATTCGCCTTAGCACCCTCCGAATTCCTTTCAACCCCAATATTTACAGGGGCTTGGGTCTGGTCTACTACCAGCAAGGCCCTCTATTTCCCAGTCTGCATCATGAGCCCACCAACACTGCTCCATCTTGCAGCTCTAATGGGTTTAAAGCCTCCCGCTACCGGGGATCTCAAGATTCCTCCTTTCGATTTATCTTGGCATAGAGGGAAGAACAAGACCAAACGGCAGGCTGGTTTTAAGACTTTCCTTACTAAAGCCATTAAGACCTCTCCTTTTAGTCGAGCTACTTCGTTCCTCTGAGGAAATCTCATAAAGAGAGTATGTGAATTTCTTGCTCTGTCCTCCTGGCATGCAAGTTGCAGTAGAGTTTCTCCCTTTAGCTCTTAGGCTGGAAATAGGGGGTTTTTACTTTTTATCCTATTTTCCATGCTTTTTTTTATAGGGAAATGAAAAAGTGACTTCCCGCTTTCAAAGCTTCAATGTCCCAGTCTGGTTTTTACAACTCTGGTCAGGTGCATACTTTCCTGAGATCAGCCCAAATCCTATTGACGATCCTGGCTTTCCTTTGATTGGCTTTTCCCTTGCTCCAGCCTACATCCCCCACAGAGATCTCCCTCATCAGTCTTTTCCTTCTTTTATAATCCTCGTTCTCCCACCCCTGCTCATCAATCGGTGCCAAGCACCTTGCACTATATAAGCCAAGTGAGAATGAAAGTTCTCTTAGGCTGCTATCGGTGACCGGTTTTAGCTGAAAACACTATTGGGCGGTGCTTTCTAAAACCGCTAGTGCACTTGAAGCGAAGCATGCAATTAGCCCTCCCTTCATACGCCTATGGTTTTCTTTCAGCGACTACATAAACAAAGCAATCGTAATTCTATTCTTTTTTATTCAATTTCGAGTTGAATTCATCTGCCCCTATCCTAAAAGTCTTAAATTCCTTCTTTCCGGCACACCTTCAACAACAGCTTCTTCCCGGTTTCGTCACCTGCTTCTTACCGGCTTCTGCTTGTGGCTTGGGCTCACTCTGCTAGTGGTGACTTTACCTCCAAGTCGGCCTATGACATCGCTGAAAAGATCATGGGCAACCCCTGTCCTGTGGCCCAGTGTAATTGGGTTTGTTTGGAAGACCCAGGCTCACTATAGGACCCAACATTTCCTCTGGCTTGCCAAAAAAGACAGACTTGCTACTAGGGACCTCCTGCACCATAGACATATTGTTAGTGAGAACAATTGCACTAGGTGTCCTAATTCGACTGAGACTACTTTGCACATTCTGAGGGA
>CAOJCS017143065.1:0-13255 GCA_948332485.1 Euphorbia guentheri
ACTAGGCTTGGTTCTTTCTTTGAAATCGGCAAGAGACTCGGCATACTGAATGGCTGTCCTCAGGTTAGGGATATCATCGCCACCTCGTGTCCACAATTCATTTCGGGCCCAATCTTTCAACCCTCTTATGAAATAGAACACTTTCTCCTTCTCGGACACATCATCGACTTGGGCCAAGTTGTCAAGGCACTCCTTGATATACTCTTTGATAGTGCCCGTATGTTTTGTATCGAGAAATCTCATCTTCGCCTCAAAATAAGCCGTCTTAGGATAGAATTGATTTTTAAGCTCACGCTTGAACTCATTCCAACCCACTACGGGATCGGCTATTCCCTCTTCACCATCAAGCTTCACTCTCCGCCACCACGAAGCAGCACTATCTTGCAGCCAATATATATGTGGCTTGTTTGATTTTCAAGAGGTCATCTTCAATACTTTGCCTCTCGAAGAATTGTTCGCATCCATACAAAAAGGCATCAATATCTCTGGCATCCCTTGCGCCTTTGTAAGGCTTGGGCTTAGGAGCCTCAAGCTTACTCTGAGCCACAGAAATAGTAGTAGAGCCTTTTGTAAGGCCTAACACAGTAGTCTTCATGAGACTAAGCTCCTCCTCCATCTTGGTTAACTTGGTCAAGGCTGCTGTTAGATCAGTCTTTAGAGTGTCATTTTCAGCCACCAACGAGTTTACCCTCGCCTTAAGAGACTGATTCTCCTCGGCCATAGACTTCTCGAGCTCCTCGACTGATTTGCCCAAAGCTTGCATGTCATCCTCCACTTCAGAGACACGGTCGTCCATCTCATCGGTCCGTTTCTCTAGTTTCATGACCTGCAAAACCGCTTGGGAAGTTACACTATCCATAGGTAACTCTCCCTCACCTATGTCAACATTAGGATTTTGGGAGTCAGTGCTTTGAGCTGGTCCTCTAGACCTTGATCGTCCCCTCTCGGCAACTCTTTCAGCAATAGACTCTTCCCTTCTCTGAGTCTCGCTGCCAGTGGCTTGACCTGGATGGGCAGTCTTGGCCATGATCGAGGCAACAACGAGCTTTTCCAACGATTACACAAGCACAGATGAGCAACTTCCCACAAGCTTCCTCTTGTGACCCAAGGAACGTTACACTCGCCTTCCCTACCAACGGTCGGGAAGTGTTAGCCAGCTATATTGAATACTAGGATTGCCCCAACCCCTACGGAGAGACAAAAGCACTCTTGACTTTAGAGAAAGAATAGGGGCGAAGCGGTTGAATTGGCTTCAATCGAAATCATTCCTTCCTCTCCCTATCGGTCGAGCATCCTTGAACCTCTTCCTCTTATCTTCTATTTTAGGCACTCGAAGCATATCGGAAACTATCCAGTAGAGGGGGAAGAAGGCTTAGTCAAAGACTTTCAAGAGCTTGTTGGAGGAAATTGATCAAAAGGGAATGAACTAGACCTCTTTCACGGAATCAACAGAAAGACGGGCCCAAGCAAGCACGAGAAGAAGTCATTAAGGGACAGAAGTTACTGAAAGCTTGATTTAATATTACATAGGTGGTCTATTTCAAATATAGGGCACCAAAAGAGCCCTACTAGCTCTTAGGAAATAGGGAGGGCTTCCTCCAGGAGATGAAATTGAGCTTGATTGACTTTTCTTTGACTTTCTTATTTATTAGCTTATGAGAGGGGGAAAGGAACTTTAGCTTGACTGCACACCAGCAAGGAGAAGGACTAAGCGGCAGAAAGAAAAGTGGGCAGCTAGGAGTCTCGCCTTCAAACCAATAGAGAGAACCTGATAGAGAATTTCATTTTCTATTTAGGGGATAGAGGTTGGGCCGAACTATTATATAATAGCGAGGTTGGGCCGAACTATTATATAATAGCTAAGGCAAGACAGAGAGGAACTAAACTCCGATCAAGGGAGGAGGGGCTACTAGCTAGACATCAAAGAAAAGCAAAGAACGAATCAAGCAGCAGATAAGCCTAACTTTGAGGAGAAGATCAACGACTTGCAAGAAGATCAAGCAATAGAGATAGAGCCGAATCTCTTTCATCCGGAAGGGCGAGGCACTATTGACTTTTGACAGCCGGTATAGGCATAGAAAGTAATGACTCACTTAACCAAGCAGATGATACCAACTTAAAGTTGCCCAGCGCTTCATCAGTAAAAAGGGGAGTGAAACCAGAGGTAGTCCAATGCGAAAGGAAAGAGAAGAAGGAAGACGTCAATTACATTACATCACAAACGAAGGGAGAGAGGAAACTTCTAGATAGGTTCTTCAATGCAACAAAGACAGGAACTCACCTCGTGAACCATCCCTCGCTTGGAACAGAATCTCACTCCCCGGGCAGGCCTATTCCTTATGACTTCTAGGCCTCTTCTAGGCTTTCTGCCTCTAAGCAAACTGAACCCACGGAACTCCCTTTGCTTTGTCTCGGGATCTACTCAATCAATGAGAACCACAGCGAAATGCTTCTGGCATGCCAAAGCAAGGTAAGCGATCGATTCTATCGATTCTCTTTCCCAAAGTCAAATGCTACTGTACTGAGCCAAAGCTTCTTGAATTGCAATCATCCTTCTTAGTCCTGGATGAGGCTTTTTGGGGGAAGAAGAGAAAGTTGGAAAAATTAATAAGAGTCGGGTTTTCCTTGGAAACCCTTTCCTTTCGGCCGAGCCCGGATAAGCAACATCTGAAAAGGAAAGTAAGCTAAGTCCCTGCCCCCATTAAGGCTAACCAACCTGATTGTGCATTCAATAGACTACTCGAAACAAAGACTGATCTCATCTCGCAAAAAGAGCATAGGTAGATTTGCGTAAGTGATCACTAAACTTTTGTCTGCAGTATATTATGTTACTCCGTTCGGAGGTGAAAACACCCGGAAACGAGCTTGACTGTAATGCTTTGGCACCGATGTCGTAAAAACCGCGAGGCCTAGCGCCCTAGGTTGAAACGGATTCTTCTTCTAAACAGGAAAACAGCACCTTTTTCAGGAGGAGATGGGAATGGATTTCGGGTTTCGGATATGGATTTGGAATGTAGTTCGGGTACGAATTGGACTTTTGTAGGTATCATTTCATTGATCGGATAGGGGAGAGTTTCGCTCTTCTTTATGGAGGAGAGCGGCTTTCGCTTCCTGTTATTGGTATCGACCTACTTTACTTCGTCGTTTACGTTTAGTGCCGGATGGATAACTTTCAGCAAATTGGATTCTATCTTACTTCCGGCAACCCTCGAAGAGGATTCGTTTTAGGAGCGGACCGGTTGGCACGTGGTTCCGGCAACAAGGAAGAAGACCGGCTACAGAAAGAATGAGCTACGGATTCACCGTCACGCTCTCTTCGCTTCGGCCTTGGCCTTGCAAAGGAAAGAAATCTATTTTTTTTTAACCCCCAGGGGAAGCAATTGAACGGAATGTAACAAAACAGAACTCCTAGGCTGGCAGGGAACTCATCTAGCTGACATAAAATGAACCTAAAACTCCAACAATTGGCTTTATTCCGGCTTTCAAAGAAAGAGGTTTGTTATCTTACTCGCACTAGAATCTCCTATTCCTGCTTTACCTTGGGACTTCAATTGGATGCGCTTAGCTTAGTAAGCACTCAATTTCCTTCTACCCCTATGTTTCTGGGGACCCTATCCCTTTTTCGAGAGAGGACTTCTATGGAAAGTCCCTCTCTTCCTTACTTATAATATTAACCAAAGGTAAAGGGAACTTGCTGGATTGACCTAGCTTGAACTGACTTAAAAAGTAGTTGAACCTTAAAAGGCAAAATAAAGCTGGAAACTCATTTATTAGTACACCTGCATGCAAGATTCCTGTGTGCCGCATCCCCATTCAAATCTTACCCAGTTAAAGTAGGAGGACCAGTAACAGTAAGCAACAGCATGAACTAGAGGGACTATGTTACTTTTAGTAAGAGACAGGGACGACCCAGGCCAAGGGCTAGCCAAGAGAGAAGATATTAATAAAATGGGCGAAATATACTCCAACGCTCGGATAGTCCCTTTTTTATTCATTTTATTAATGCGTAAGCACAATCTTATAACGGTAAAACAATATGAAAGAGGATACTATCTATTCTCTAGTAGAGTCCCATCCGGGAAAGAGGGAACTACTATCTCGATAACCCCATATTTAGCTAAGAGAGAGGAGGTCAAGCAGTAAGGCTAATCAGTCTCCGCAAGAAAATCGCTTAATCGCGGGATCGCATTTCATCCTAACTCTCAGAAGACCAAGCATGAATAGACGTAGGCAGGGCATAATCTCTCATTCCTAAGCACCCTAGGGAAAGATGAATAAGAAGAGGTACTGGATTGAACTCGATGGTTCATTCATGTCTGTGGTATTAATTTAATTTAAGAATTGGTAGCTTAAATCTTTAAGAAAAAGCACTAATGATCAATCACACATGAGAGGTCATTAACCGGTGTTTTCTATATAGCAGTTATATAGCCAGAAGTTCAGTCGGGATGAGAGATGAGAATACAAACATTTCGACTGTTGAATTCGAGTTCCCACTCTTAGAAAGCGAGGGCGCTAAGGAAACCAGTAGTTCCTCTGATTAGCTTTCCCGCCTAAAAACGAATTCCTCAGCCGGTGCTGCTTAGCCTGTAGCCGGTCTAGCTCTCAGAGTTCCTGGCATTAGGAGAGAGGGCTTTTCCTTGCTCTTTTCCCTTGCATCGAAGCTAAAATCCAAGAATGAGGAATGCCATGAATCAGACTAAGGAACGATGCCATCAAAGGAAGTAGTAAAGTAAGATAAAGAGGAGTTTCAGGCTTCTGCCCTAAATCTAGTAAAAAGCCTATTCCGAAAGTACTATCAAACGAAGCTCAGTTCAAGGCTGTTATCCCAGCTACGATCACACCATCCCGAGAGTCAGCCCATCCATCTTCCCTCGCTCTGAAGCTAGAGCAAGCGCCATCCCAACGAAGTTTCAATCCAAGGAAGGTTCGGAAGGTAATACCAGGAAACTAAGAAAAAATCCTCGCTTCGTAGCCAGCCGGTGTAGCTTTTGAATATGAGTGAAAAGTAGCTTCTTAGAAAGTGAGGGCGTAAGCATAGCGAAGCAGAAGGGAGCTTAGCCCTGCCCGAGGGCCAAGGGCGTAAGCGAGCGGTCTTCCCTTGTTGTTCTTCCGGTTGTTGCTCTCTTAGAAAGCGAGGGCGCTAAGGGTAGCTCTCTGGATTAGGATAGGCTCTTCCTTCCCACGGAGATCCCGTCTTCCCAACCATCCTAAGAAGAAAGCCTTGTCATCGGTTACTGCTTCGGAAACTGCTTTCAGCTAATCCTTAAGCCGGTGCTGCTAGTGCAGCTAGTAAGTAGACGGTGTAGCTAAGTAAGGGTATCACTCGACGCTTCTTAGAAAGCGAGGGCGCTAAGGGTAGCTCTTGAATTCGAATTCAATGTAGCTAGTTCAAAAGCCGGTTTCAGCTAGTTCTTACTTCTTTCCTTGCCCGGTAAGGCGAAGACTAAAGGTCAAGCTTGAAAGATAAATCCCACTCGACGAAAACCGAGGAATAATTGCAGCGGCGAATTTGATCTGAGAGATGAGGGATAAAGCAGCTAATGCCAAGACGGCGTAGCTAGTAGCCTGTGCTGTTGTTCCCGGTTAAGCCGGCAAGCGTTGATCGTCATCCCAACCTAAAAAGTAAATCCTAGCTCTTGCAGCTAATCCTTAATCCGGAAAGCAGCTAGAGCGGTTCCCGGCAACACCATCCGCCCAGCCGGTAGCCTAACTAAAATCAATCCTCTTCGACGGTTTTCTCATTCTCGGAAAGCGGCGATCATACCCGGCAGTCAGCCTTTATATAAGTTGTTCCCCGCTCCGCTTCTACAGTCCGGTTTTGACTCTTTAGTTCTTTCCGGTCTAGCTATTGGAGCTATTGTTCTTCCTGGCATGCCGGATAGGCGATTCCATAAGCGGTTTCGGCTAGTTAGTTCTTTTCGGCTTGAAAGCACGTCTTTCATCAAAGCTGTTCGTTCCCCTCTTCCAAGAGCGAGCTAAGCCCTGCCCTAAGGCGTAAGTGAGCGGTAGCCATGTGGTCTAGCTCTTCGGCTGTGCTGTTCTGGGCTAGTATACGATCAGGACTTCGATCCCACGCGTCACAGCCGTCAGCCTAAAAGTAAATCCTTGCTTCGTTCCTCTCCGCTTCGGGTTCTTCCCTGCGTGCCTCGCTCCGCTCATCCAGTCATCCCATCAAAGTAAATCCTAGCTTCCTGCTTAGAAAGAGCAACCCTGCCTTTGATTCCCGCCTAAACTAAGAAGAAAACCTCACTCTGAAGCACCAGCTTTTATTCCGGAGTTAACTTATAGCTTAGCTCTTTCCGGTTATCAAAGCAGCGAGCGTGACGGTGAATCCTTAACTTAATCCGGAGTTGCTAGCTTCTGTAGCTTAAGCAGGACAGGAAGGTACTACAATACCAGGAAATGAAGATACCATCCCAACTTCCTCATCAGGAAAGGATGTTTCACCAGGACAGGAAATCCTCCCAATCCAGTCTTTTCAGGAAGTATTCGTAATTGGACTATTTACATTCTTCTCTCTCCCACTCTTAGATAGCGAGGGCGCTAAGGACAAGTAGCTCCCCGAGTTCCTCGTATTAGGGAACGTCTTCGACGGTGTAGCTAGTCGACGGTTCGTTGTTCCCTTGTTGCCGCGGCGATCGGTAGCACGTCAAGAAAGAACTCTCCTTCTTCGCTTCGGATCGCTTCGCTTAGCTTAGAACAAATCCTAGCTTCTAAGTTCCTGCTCCTACTATAGGAATTCTACAACTAGGGGCATCCCCATTGTTAGCTTCGATTTATGCCCTTCGATCCTCATACTGAGCTGCCTAGCTCCAAGACTTGTAGTTGAGCCTATTACTAACCTTTCCTAGCCTATGGGGAATACAAGGGGGAATCCTCACAGTCAGATAGCTATGAGTGAAAGAAGAAAGATAGTTTAGAGTTTACCGTAGCTACTTCTTCCCCTGGCATGAGTTTACCAGTTGGCTTTGTTCCCTGGGCAAGACTTTTCCAGTTGGGGAAGAGAAAGAAGTTCCCCTCCAATCCAACACTTATTAGTCGAGTAGTAACCCCCTCTCCTGCACCTGAAAGTCGAAGTCAAGCTATTCTCTTGCCCAAACTCCCCTCTACTGCATTCCCGAAGTTCACAGTGCCACTCCTGTCTAAGAGCATCTTTATTCCTCGGGTTCTAAGAGCAAGACCGGGTGACAGGAAGGAAGAGGGCTCTTATCGATTTTCACGGTTTTTACTGCTTTGATTTATTCCAATACCGGAGGGTCCTTAACTCAAAGCAAAGACCGAAGGTGCGATGAATTGCTTTCCTCACTGAAGTTGCGAGTGCTTTCCTTTCCTTATCGAGGGAGCTTTGCAAAGGGAGCTGCTTATTTCTTTTTTTTTTCAAGAGGGTTTGGTTTGTATTCCAATCACCCACTTATCTTTTGTAGATGATATAGTGATCTTCACTAAGGGTTCCAAGAAGTCAAATTATGATATCATGCACTTTCTTTCCAAGCTTCAGGTCAGCTTCTGAATAGACAAAAGAGCGATTGAATCATTGCTAATAATAAAGCACCTCTGACTAGAGTTCGACTTACTGAAAGCTATACAACCTTCCCTCAGAATAACCTTCCCCTCACCTATCTGGCTTGTCCTCTTTATAAAGAGAGGAAGACTCACTATATGGAACTAGGAATACAAGAGTCTCAGTGGTTCTCCTTGGGCTTTGAGGCGGTTTAATAGAAACCAGACATTTCTTTATCTATCGGAACATACAAATACCAGACTCTGGCAGAATGGGCAAGCTCGGGAAAGACAAAATATGTGTATTCGGGATGGGCTCTTCCAGCAATGGATAACCAGCTTTTTCATTCGCAAGTGGGGACCGGGACCTGCCAGTTCAAGATTGGAGCTGGCTAGCCTTATATTCTTTTTACTTTGCAGGAGAAGATGAAATATGAATGAGTTTAAAGTCTTACCATCGACTTCGAATTGATGAGAGCCCTTTTTCCGGTTCTGGCTGAATACGAGTTTGCACTGTTGGTTCATCCACATAGATATCTGGTCATACTTACTCCACCGAGGACCGAAGTAGATACGTTGATTTACCTTCCGACCGAGTCAAACTAGTTGGTTACACATTCTCCTACCCCGGTTCGTCCGGGCGGGGAAGAATTGCTTGCCATAGATTGATCCCTCAGATCGGCGAGTGAAAAAGACTTGCGCTCCTTGGTTCGAGTGAAAACCTGCTTTATTAAGTTTTTTAGTAAGGGTGGAGGTGAGAGGAAAGAACCCCAACATGAGTGTTAGATGCGTTCCGCCCGGTTGGGAAAAATACGATTTGGCTATCGGTTATTTGCAGGGATGTGAGGCGAGGCAGCAGTAAATAGAAATAGAGGTGGAGAATAAGTGAAGAGCATTCCATAGCTATCGGATATGGGCCGTGGAGCCCGGAAGGGAGTCATAACTCTGTACGTTCTAATTGGATTCCAAAGTGCATGCATATAAAAGTGCATATCCTTACTAATAGCCTGTAGATCCTGTTCAACCCACGGCATAAGTAGAGGAGACCGCCCATGCAACCCTTTACCTTAAGAAGTTGATCCGGCACAAGCTTTTTGAGGTAAAGCCTGCCCCACTTTAAGGTGGGCTTTTGGTCCAGCACAAACAGGCTGGTGAGTTAGTTAAGGCCTGTCTTGCAGGCTTGTCAATTTAATGGATCAGACCTGAACCCAGTTTTTGATACCGAAAGCCTGACGATCAGCTCAAGAAAGGCATGAATTTACCGGCATTGACTGCAGTCGAGCTGATCGCCGACATTGTCACAACCTGAGCTCGGGCCCGTCGATTACAGTAGCTCTCAACCTGACCTGCCCCTTCTTTGATGGTAGAACGCGTGTTTTGCAAGTATGCAGTGATATATGGTTGGATCGGTGATTCTGCGTAAGGTGAATGAAAGTTTGACATGTGACGAGGGAACCGCTCCGTGGGCCCGCCAATAGAAAGATCTGATCATATTTAGAAAGAGAGACCGCTCGGACCAGCATAAAATGCTATTCGTACGTCAATAAAGAAAGAATGGTCGAGTGGAACGAGCAGAAGTCATGAAAGGAGACAGCATTACGAGCCATTCGTAAAAGCGAAACGTCATGTGTGGTGTGGTTGTTTGGTCGGGCGAAGTATCTCGACCTTCGTTCAATGAAAAAGATTGAACCTAACATCTTCTTCTCCCTTCTGGGCTGGGCGGTCGGACACTTCTTAAATCCAGAAAATCCCATGGAGCGGTAAAGGTTTTGATGATATGAATCATTATCTTATTTAAAATAAATCCTACCTATGTTCTCCCTTTAGAATCATTGAAGCGTAACCGAGCCACTTTATTGATTCATTGAATATCAATGGAAGACAACCCGGGTTGGTCAGCCCAGCTCCTGAGGTCAGTCTCCCCACCGCTCCGTGGGCTACTTTCGAAGGCAGCTATTAAGCTATTATATTCAAAGAGTATGTCCATCAAAATCAGTCTCAGTCGAAGTCCACTTTAGTCTACTTCCTTCTTCTTCTCAATCACTAGAAGCTTCTCGCTAACTACTTCCCTTTCCCCCCCGCCCATTCCGGTGTTCCCGGGGCCCCGGTCATCCGGATGATACACTCAGGAATATTGCATTGCACAGGTTTCTTCTTCACTTCTCCGGCTGGCTTGTCGATGTTTTGGAATGGAGTGGTGGGTCGCCTTTTGTAATAAGCGCGGAGCCTTGGTGTGGTAATTCTTTGGGCCGCGGCATCTCTTTCGCGCTTGGTTTCCCGCGCCTACCAAACAAACCAACCAATAGGCCGGCTTGGCTTCGCTGCCATATGTAGTGGTTGGCCTTGTCGATCTGGTTCTGCCAAACCCGCCCTTCTGTCTCTCACCCTATTGTAGTGTAGTAATGCTTTACTTCATGCTCTGCCGTTTGTTCGATTCAACCTTTCGTTAAGAGGCCTTCTTCTTGTGACGGGTTTCTTTCTTCCTTGTATTGTAATTCGTGTGGATGAGCCTCACGAATGTATGTGTTCATTCAATGGAGTGAAATGGTTCCCCTATCTCTAAGGGCCCGTAAAGGATCTAGCTTTTGGAGCACTCTTTTTTCCACGTATTAACAACTTACTGTCCTGGAAAAGCTTCAAACCAATACAAGGTCGGTCCCTCGACTAAACCCAACAGCTTATCTTGCAGTCAACTCCTTGATAGGAACTTAAGACTAGAGCTCTAGAACTAGACGACCGAGCGGTGAAAGCGGTAGTCCTATCCCCGAGCAACCCTATGTTATTTCGCATGGACAGCGTCAATACTAGAGGAAAAGGATGCTAAACACTCTATTCCAGTTTCTAAACTATAGTTGGGCGAAGCAAGAACAGGGTCTTTTCTGTTCGATGCACCGGGAGTTCTTTCGGCATGGGCAGCAACCTTCTTTTCTGCCGAGTCCCTGGATGGGCGGGTGAGAAACTGGCAAGGATGGATGCTTTCACTCGGCTTCTATTGATGATTGAGACGGGAATAACTAGAGGTCCCTGGGTAAAGGGATTCTTAAGGACAGTCCCCTATCCCCGGTAGTGATGAATATATATATCATAAATTTGGATGAACGAATTTTCTTCGAACGACTGCTCCAACTACGCGATATGCCCGTTATGCTTACCCATATGCCTACAATTGCCTTGCTCATAGCCCTCGGGGAGCGCGGGGGCCGCTGCTGCAGAGTAAGCCTTCATTTTTGTTCGACCTTTATTTAAGAGATAATAGGGCGTAAGGGGGACGGCGACGAGTCACCCCACGTTTCGTTTCCTCAGCTTTTGAGCCCCTTTCTACACAATCTCAGGCATAAAGGAAAGGGTACTATTTGTAGTGGGTTCTCATGGGGAGGAATATCCCTCTACTCCGTTCGTGATCCCCACCCGGGAATCACTTCACGAACGTGCCTGTAGAGTCTTTTCGGTGGGAGGGACAGAGAGATCAGAAACCAAAGGAAAGGGAATAGACTCACAAACTGGATTGGATAAAGAATAAGCTCTGGAAGCGGATACGCCGATGGTTGGAAGGGAAGGCTAGCACACATCATTTCTCTAAGAATAAGTGAGTTTCACGACGAGTCCAGCTCGTAGTGACCCTAACACTGCGTTAGGGCGAACTGGGAAAGCCTTCCAAGTCTATAGTCTTATAAACTAGTAAAGCCGCATTCCCTCTTCAGTTATCGTGAAATTTCTCTAGGCTCTTCTCTCTGAAGAATACCTCCTCGCTCTTCGTCCATTTCCGTTCGATGGAGAAAGAACTTCTTTTTCGGGTGTTCGGTCTGGCTTGCTTAGGTCGAGTAAGCAACTGAAGAAATTTCGTATACAGGATTTCAGTATTAGATTCAGTATTAGAAAGGTCTGGGTGATTGCAGTATATTTGGACCTGTAGTTAGCTCCGCTTGGGCAGCACCCCCATTGTGAGGTACCATCAACAGCAAGACCATACAGATGGCATCGCGAATCCCCTACCGAAGTGACTGAACCACCACTTCTTGATCCGTTCTTTCCAGCGGAGGGAAGGGAAGACTGACTTGATTTGAGGAGAAATTCTTTCCTGAGCGTGATGCTATTTGATCGGTGATCATAGGAAGCCGCTAGGCTTACTGCGAATGCTTTCTTTCTATGAAATCCTGTTGCTATGGCTCACGAAGAGCAACGGGACAGTCACAGGCTAGCTTAAGAATCACTAACCTCCGACTCCCTAAACTTGGTGGGTGTGCCTGCTTCTTCCGACCTCTATCCAAACAAATCATCGAGGAAGTCAGGTAGGTTCCGGGTAGCACTTCAATGCGAAGCACACCCACTGGCACGAGCCAAACTAGCTAAGCGCGAGGAAAGCTTCACCGCCCTCTTCCAGCTCACAGACCTCTCTGAGTCAATTCCAAATGGAACTCAAATCTTTCCCCTTTCGAATGAGTCAGTGCTCTCTTCAACCGGCGAGTTTAGCCTTGTCAGTGCTCTCAGAAACCAGATCAATTAGGTCTGGATCGGCTCACTGAACACTTTCCCAATCGAAATGAATTCGAAACGCGAGACACGACACTCACAACACGAGACTCGAATCGAGGATCAACACCCTTCCTTGGGTTACAGAGGGCGTTCGCTCAATTCATAGCCTTCACTTTCACCTTCACCCAAGCATACAGAGGAGAGCTTGCCAGCGATAAAGGAAGGTTTTGACTACGAAGCATACGAGTCCGCATCAGGTGAATTGAAAGGGATATTCCTCTTTACGGAGGTGGTCGGGAAATGGATAGCATAGATGGTGGAAACTAGGTCTGTAGATCTCTACCTGAAATACCATTATCAACAACATGACTATTCTAGGGCCATTCTCGAGGAAGGTTTCGACCTCTCGTGGAAAGAGTAGATCATCCACTTTCTATCGAAACGAGATATCCAGTTTCTGAACCAACAACTCTGTAGTTTTCCCGCATCTGAATACGAGTCCGGGGCCAATGATGAAGGAACTAGTGGCATACGAGTATCTTTCTAGTAAGCATGCCGAGAGAGCACTGAGACGAACAACCTAGATAGGAATGAAATTCCCTGCCCTCTTTTTTTTTATAGCTTATAGCAGAAGTCAGGAGTGTGCAAGTCTAGTTGTCACTCGGAGCCCCTCTGTCAACAAAACAAGCCGTTAAGAGGTTAGAAACCGTGTTCGGTATCGACAGAGAAAGTAGGGAAAGACAGTGACACAATAGCTCTAACAGAAGCAAGCTGTCAAGAGGGAGCAATGCAGTCAGTATACAGAGTCGGCTTTTTAACCATTCGATTCGCGAGCTTAGTCACAATAGGATGGAGGGCCTACAACTACAAGGTAAGAATCAAGTTTGAAAGTACTCTGAAATCACTAGCTACAGTCTTCTTCTCTTTCATTTTCTCTTTCCTCTACTTATTTAGTTGATAAAATAGGTTCTCTCTCTAGCCATAGGTCTCAGTCTTAATACCCGGAAGAGAAGAGAGCAGACATTAGTGTAGCGCTTTCTACCAGCCATTGTTAAACCCGGGCAGACTCGCTCGCTAGCAACCGTCGTGACGAGACGAAGGGATCAATGTACCCAAGTGTTGGATTTGAAGATGGGAAGAATTTTCACCTAGAAAAACGAATGTTCATCTTCTTTTTTATCAAGTACTGTAGGACGATGGAGGGCGATTCATGACGAGCGGTCACAGTCGTGCGCGACTCTATTTATATAGGAATAAGAGTTATACAAGCCACATAAAG